>JAPYYD010002284.1:0-18595 GCA_028551405.1 Uromys caudimaculatus | reverse complement strand
AGTGGCGCTGTTATATAGCCCCGAGGCAGCGTGCTCTCCATTGGTTGGTGTGCCCCGGGAGTGGGCGGTGATAGTCATGTACACCCATAATGCACTTCAGGGGTTTTCCCGCGCTTCGGGGGTTTTCCCGCGCTATCCGTAAGTTTCCTTAGAGCGACAGCTGAGGTCAGCGCCATCTTGTAATGGCGAATACTCTAGCTGCTCCTTACAATTCCTTAGTTTGTTGTTTTTGATACTGTATCAAAAATGTATCTCCTAGGTTCTCTTCACTGTGCTTCTCCAAGAAACAAAATAACAAAACAAAACAAAACAAAAAACAGATAAAATTCAATCTTTAGACATTGTTGATGCCTTTCCTGTATTTTCACTGTAGACTATGTCTTATGTGTTTGAGAAGATACGAACTTTGCTGCAGCTAGATATAATGTTCTGTCATGTCCATTAATCCCATTACACTAAAGTATAATTTACTCATATTTCTTTATTGATTTTCTACTTTATGGATCAGCTCTATTTTGAAGATGGAGCCCTGAACTATCCTATTAAGGCTATATTGTTAACTATTTTTTCTAAGTGTCTTAATGTATGTATTATAATTTTTAGCTTAGAATTTTTGTATGAATCCTAAGTCTGCAAAAGAGTCTATGATTTCTGTGTCTGTTATTGGGGATTTTCTACCTCTTTTATGTTGAGTGACTCAGTCTCCATATGATGTTTTTTGTTTTAATTTATATTTTATTTTGTCATGTTTGCTTGTTATAACTTAGAGACCTGTTCTTTTCTAGTGAGAGAAAGAAAGGGTGTGGATCTGATGAGGAGGGAAGACAGGAACAAACTGATATGTATAAATGGAGGGAACACCCTAATCAGGATATATTTAATGAGAAATTAATCTATTTTAATACAAATAAATAAATAAACAAAATTTAAGTAATATTGTGCTCAAATAAGAAATGTTATGATCAATATAAAATATATATGTGAAAATGTTTTATATATATATATATAAATATATATATTATGTAATATATATATATATATATATATATATATATATATATATATATATATATATATATATATATTACAACTCAGCCTAGGTCATAAAATCCATTGTAGCAAGCATTCAAGGTTGTTTAGCCTGCTCAAGGCTGGGAGAAGGGCAGAAGTCCCATGTTTACAACAAAGGTTAAGACCTGATTACATTGAAACTTCAATAAAGTACAAAGACAGGTTCTATAGATTAACTGAAAAAGCAGACTTGTATTTGAGGTAAACAATGATTATGGTAAGGGCCTGTGGAAGAATAGCACTGTAGATTGACTGAGCCAAATAGGCTTAATATAAGGATCTGGAGGGACTTGTGTGGCCTGGCCATAGAGTCCATAGTTTTATAGAGGTCACCAGCCTATTAATCACATCCATGCCCAGGCTTCTGGGTGTAAAACAGGTCTCCCTTTCGAGAGAAAATATTTATGCTTAAAATTCCTGGTTTTCACAGTGCTTACAGTTAAACACAAGAATATGCATGCCTCCTACAAGTTTGGGATACTTCAGTTTTTGAGGAATGTACTTAGGATTCTCTAGGTTTCCTCAGGGTCTGTTGTAATAGCCCTACTTCACCTATAATTTTATTAATTTGGACGATCAACTTACTACTGAATGAAAAATATGGTAAGAAAGAAATCAAGAAGGAAATTAAAAACTTTTAGAACTTAGTAAAAAAAAAAAAAAAAAAAAAAAAAAACACAATACAGTTAAACCTAAATTCTAATAGGTTCAGTTCTAACAGGGGCAGTTGTACTAGGTTCCATAAATTAAAGGGCAAGCTAATAGCACTAAGTATGTACACTGAAAAATTGGAGATATATTGGTAATTTAGCAGCATACCTAAAAGCTGAAGAACAAAAAGAAATACCAGTGTAGAAAACAAGAAATAATCGAACTTGCACCATAAATCAATAAAATAGAAATAGAAAAAAAATACAAAGAGCCAGTGGAACTAAGAGTTGTTTCTTTGATAATTTATTTTTAATTTTTTTTTAAAAAAAATGGCAAATCCGTAGCCAAATAAAGTATTTTCAACTTCTCTGCTATCCTGTTTTCCTAACATATCAACCTTCTGCTTCCTTCCATGTATGCCAATATGCCTAATCTCTTTGTATCTCCAGTATCATCTCCTACCTTCTCTCTCTCTCTCTCTCTCTCTCTCTCTCTCTCTCTCTCTCTCTCTCTTTCTTCCCAGAAGTCTTGTTCGTATACTTCTTTGCTCAGTTCTACAATTAGTTTTATATAACACAAAAGGCATACTTCAGTCTGTACAAATCAGCAACAAGAAAATACCTGTTCCATCTTTTAGAGCTGCCTTTAGGCAAAGAAAGCTGCCTGAACATTCTTTTGGGGCCAGTGAGAAAGGACAAGTATTTACATATATGCAACTGGTGATGGCCCATTCTCTTTTGGTGGGATTGCAAACTAGTAAAGCCACATTGTTGATAAGTGTGAAAATCTTCTAAGGAACAAATTTAGACTGATCACATTAGCCAACTACACCATTCCTTGACATATGCCAAATTCCAGATATAGTTCCTTAGTCATGTTTATTCACTGCTACTTTATTAATGTATTCATGGTTGTTGGCAGTAACAAACTTGTAAGATGCTGGGCCAGGGTGTTAGAATTCTGTCTAAACTCTGCCCCCTTTCCCCATATCTCACCACACACCCATAAAACATATTCTTATATCTCTTTATGTTTTTATAAATACATATGGTGTCATGACTTGGATCTAGAAACTCTTCAGGTTTGCATCCCACCACAGCTACCACAAGAGATCCACATTCACTAGGCCAGAATTGGTATGAACCACCACATGGTCTCAGGGGAAAGTTCATGAGCTCAGAGCTATACCGGAGTTGTCATTGAGGATAGGAGACATTCAGTTTTTTTCACTGACCCTCGTTTTAGGACTTTTTCCTTTGGGTGAGATTTCCCTCTCCTTGGAGACCATTTCTTTCTTGCTACTGAGAAATTCCCAGGCCTGAGTAAACTGGTCTCTGGCTGAAGAACACCTGCTCTGAGCTTTAGCCCCTAGGCACCCATGTAAGGACCTGGTGATCTGGCCAGTGCTAAGATCACTCTCAGCATATTGATGCCCTCTGGATGCTAGCAGTGACAGTGAATAATTCTATTCTCTCTGTCAGAGGTCAGTCTTTTACTGCCTTTGTCCCTATTTTATTGGGATGTCTTGGTCTAGTTCACCTTTAACAGAGAACACCTTAGCTTAGGCTTCTCCCAATCTCCCCTTCCTCAGTTACTGGTTCCCCGCTCCTGCTGAGGCATCTGGTTCTGCAGGTTCAAGCCTGTCTGGCTCTGCCCCTGCCAGGGACTTGCTGCCTTCCCCCCTCTCGCCCCAACCTGCAGTTGTGCTCTGCTCTGTCAGCCCATTCCTGCTCCACCAGTCCCTGTCTCCCTCATTTGTGGCCTGCTGTGGCCACTAGTTCAGCCAGTTTGCTTGAGAAGTACTCCCCCCTCTGCTCCTTAGCTCCGCCCTCGGTTTGTGGCAGGAAAAGTGAGTCTGGCCCTGGCTCTGGCCCTGTTAGGCTTGCTTTTGCATGCATGTGACCACCTGCTGTCCCCTGCCAAAGAAGCTGCCTTTCTGCACACATGAGATTCTTCCTTCCTTCCTCTTGCTCCATCTATCTCCCCTGATGCTGGGGACTTATAAGGGTTAGCAGTGTCTTGCACCACAAGCAAGTTGCTAGGAAACAAACATGCTACTCTGGGCGCTTCCGACTTCCCCCCCCACCCCACCCCCGCCCACTGTGGACTTGGACAGCTGGAAAACACTGGTCTGCGACTTCTGCTAGTAGGAAGTCCTGCCCCACAGCAAGACTACTGACCTGAGGTGCTTCTGCCTCAGCCACCGCTAACCCATAGCACTTACCCACCTGTGGGCCACTGGCACCTCAGGTGCCGCAGGAGCCCACACAGAGCTGCCCACTGTCTCTAACCACACTGAAGCCCCATCCTGTAGAATCTCACACACACACTGTGGTGACTCATATACCTCTACCAAGGTAGCTACTGCCACCGGGCCCCTGTCATGTGAATTACACAGTCAGACAGTCCCAAGCCAACCATCAGTTTGATAAATGGAAAAATGTTCCCTAGGCCCAAATAAATGTTCCCTAGGCCCAAATACTTACCTATTCATGCTCCCACACTCTGACCCGTTCTCATGGCCTGTGTGCTCAGTTTGTGCCACAGGCCTAAACTTGCCTGTACAAACTCATTTTCTATCACCACAATTTTATGCCACTGTTGCCAGTTTTCTTATTCTGGTCCTAGCCATATGTCTCCTTGCTGATACATTAAATTCTATTCAGTTATAACTAATCTATAGTGCTAAATCCTGTCAGAAGTTTGTTAATTATTAAGTTTATGACAGTCAGAATTCACAAAGTCCTTAACAGTTGTCCCAAGGAGGTAAATAGTCTCTGAAGATGTGGACACAGCTACAGGAAACTGTAAAGATTATGAGAAACACAGTGGACAAGACAGGATACCCTGAGTCAAATGACTAGACTAAATAAGGGTAAGTTATTTCTCATGTCATGCATATCCATTCCACAGAGAAAAATCCCTGTGTCTTCTGTCCTTGAAAGCCAGACCAACTTTGCCCAAGTTGCCATAGAGACCACAGAGACCAGAGAACTATTAGTTAGTGGACTCTGTCATTTAAAAAAAAAATTCATAACTGGTAGATTATTGTTTACTCTTTCTCAGACTTCTGACTACATTGACAGCTAAATTTTCACAGATGTAATCTGTTATTTCCTTCCCATCCTCTTCTTCCAATACCAATGTCCTAACATAATTTACGTTCCTATAAATTTGCCTAACTCTAATAAAACATTCCAACTTTTAAATCACAAATTCTGCTTCACAAATGGCTCATCATAAAGACTGCTCATGATGTAAACTCATGTTGTTATCTCTTTTATAAACTTATAAGCTACAGAAAATTCACTCAGATCTACCTCTCATGGACTAAATAGACTCCATCCAGATAAGTACATCTGCCAATGTTCCCACTTACTACCCATTCCAAACGGTGGGATTACTCTGGGTTTTAAATGTAAATCTTAAGAAAAAATTTTCTTTCTCCCAAATGTACTTAATCTTATTCTCTACCTATAATAATATATTTTCAGCATCTTATCAAGTTTAGGTGCTCAGTACATCCAGGACAGCTCCTGGGAAGCAATGTCCAGATCTCCTGTGACAGACATAGAAACTTCTACTGGACCTGTTCCTTCTGACCAATCCTCAGATGGCTCCACAGACCCTGGACAGCAGGAAACAACCAACTATCCTAAGAATGGATTAACATTCCCCATACCCATTCTTCTAGGTTCCCCAGAGACATGTCATCCCCAATGCCCGCATGAATCAGTCAGATATTATGATGATCCTATTCTTGCCTCACCATTGCATCTTTCTAATTTTTCTTTATGAATTAAACCAAAATTGTTAGCAATTCTGCCTAAACACCACCCCATGGTTACCTGGCAACAGCCAGGTAGGCCTGATCTACTATAAAAGGGGCTGCTTGCCCCCTCCTCACTCTCTTGCTCTCTTGTTCTCTTCCCCCTCTCTCTTGCCCTCTTGTTCCCTCTCTCTCCCCATTCTCTTCCCCCCTTTCTCCACGTGATCATGGCTGGTCTCTATTCCTCTACTCTCTCGCTCCCCCTGCCTTTCTCTGCCTCTACTACCCTCTTAACTCTCCTCCCCATGTCCTGAATAAACTCTATTCTATACTATACCATCTCCTGTGACTGGTCCCTCGAGGGGAAGGGATGCCTTGAAATGGCCTGCTGAGACACCCCCTTCCCCCATACCTCAACACACACCCATAAAACATATTCTTATATCTTTTTATCTTTTTATAAACTTATCATAGGTGTCTTAGTCAGGGTTTCTATTCCTGCACAAACACCATGACCAAGATGCAAGTTGGGGAGGAAAGGGTTTATTCGACTTACAATTCCATGCTGCTGTTCATCACAAAAGGAAGTCATGACTGGAACTCAAGCAGGTCAGGGGTCAGGAGCTGATGCAGAGGCCATGGAGGAATGCTGTTTACTGGCTTGCTTCTCCTGGCTTGCTCAGCCTGCTTTCTTATAGACCCCAACACTATCAGCCCACAGATGGTACCACTCACAAGAAGCCCTCCCCCCTTGATCACTAATTGAGAAAATGCCTTACTGGGGATCTCATGGAGGCATTTTCTCAACTGAAACTCCTTTTTGTGATAACTCTAGCTTGTGTCAAGTTGACACACAAAACTAGTCAGTACAATAGGGGATAAAAAATAAAGAACAAGTTAAGTTTCTGATCAAGAGTTCTTGCACAAAATGATGAGTTGCCAAAGAAATTTGTTTAGAATATCTTATATACATAGGGAATGTGTACCATGATTAGAAGAATGCTGTCATATAATTGTATGAAGTCAGCAAGTAGCTAAACAATCAATTTGCTGCAGGTTATTTCAAGAGTACTGCATAGTGAGTACTTTGTGCCCTGTGCCTGATAGCCACTGCTCACCAAGGGGTATTAACCTGTGAGTGTGTTGGAGGGGAGGTAAGTAAACAGTATCTGAAACTATAGCTTTCCTAAGTCCCTGCCCCTGTGCTAAACTGGATCTTCACAAGCATGACTAATGACAAGAACACAAAACTAGCATTCCATTTGCCTTTTCATCAAGGATTCAGATAAAGTCTAGGGTTAGAATTTGTTTGGCTCACAACATTTGCCCCACTTTTACTTTTTAAGTTTGGAGGAATCCCTCATATTTGTGTATCCAAAAAGATTTTCTGTTCTCTAAACCTAAAAATTCCTTCTAATATTGTCAATACGTATTAACAGAAGTGTATTTATCATAATACTGAATGACTGTTGAAAGATATTAAAATAGTTTAACCCCCATAGCTTTTTGATTAAGGGCCATCATGAAAGAAGCTGCAGTAATTAAAGCAGTGAGTACTGCAAAAAATGTTAGATGAAATAATAAATATACAATTAGGGAATGAACAATAGGAGAAAATTTGAAATGTCCTCTACTCTCAGATTCACAGTGGTTAAGATATTTGTAGGGTTAACACAAGCAGTGAGTCCAAATATAAATGCATGTTTAAAAAAACTAATGTTTCTAATTTTACATGTGCTCTTTAATGAGAGACAGAGAGAGTGATAGAAAAAGAGACAAGGCAGGGCTCAAAATTGACACTAAAATTATTTTTAAATCCATTGCATAACATTATTTTACATTTATCTAAAATTACATACAATATGTAAGATGTGTATGTGTGTGTATGACACACAGAGAGACGGAGAGACAGAGACAGAGAGACAGAGACAGAGAGAGACAGAGAGAGAGACTGCTCACCCAAGAGCCATGAACTGCATAGAGAAGAACAGTGTTAATCTTTAGAAACATTCCTTAAAGTTTTTCAATGGAATCGAATGACTCTCAAGACTGCAATGCCTTGGCGCTGTTCCTGATTACCTTTCAGAACCAAAAATAAGACACTCTTATACATACTTTGGACACAGGACTTAGAGTAATTGAACTGGATATGACCTTGATGCCTTCTCTCTGATAACTCACTTTCAAAATATCTGAAGTTGTTATGCAAACACTCAAATAAGGAGATCAACATATAGCCTTATTCAGCTGGAGAGCAATGAACCACAATAGCGAACAGAATATAAAAAATATCACTATGGCAACAATTGTGTTGCCTTTATTATTGGGTAGCCAGCAGATACCAAATTTGAATGAAGCTTTTTCCATTGAAAGGTAGTTCATGCCTGGGTTTGTAAACCTAGATAAGTACCAATGTTTGGTAATTGCTTCCTTCTATGATCCTGTTGAAGATGCTTTCTGGACATTTTGAGCATAGAATCTTCACTCTCTTTTATTCCTATTATTCTTAGGTTTGGTCTTTTCACTGTGGATTTCCTGGATGTTTCAGGGTTAGGAGGGTTTTTTTTTTTTATGTTTTGTAGTTTCTTTTACTGTTGTGCCAATATCTTCTATGCCTGAGATTCTTTCTTCTATATCTAATATTCTGTGGGTATTGCTTTCATCTGTAGCTTCTGACCTCATTTTTAGGTTTTCCATTTCCAGGACTGCTTCCACTTGTGGTTTCCTTATTGTTTCTACTTCCATTTTAGGTCTTGAACTACTTTGTTAAATTCCTTCACCAGTCTGATTGTGTTTTGCTGCCCTTCTTTGAGGGAATTATTTGTTTTCTCTCTAAGTGCTTCCAGTTGTTTAACATATTTCTTTAAGTAACCTATTTATATCTAGTTTAAAGGTCTCTATTATCTTCATGAGATGTGATTTTAGGTAAACATCATGCTTTTCAGGTGTATTGGTGGTAGTTATGGCTTGCTGTGGTAGAAGAGCTGGTTTCAGATATTGTCAAAGTATATTGGCTTCTGTTGCTTATGAACTTGCACTTGCCTATTACCATCTGGTTATCTCTGGTGTTAGCTAGCCTGGGTGACTCTGTATGGAGCCTGCCTCCTGTGTCCCTGGGTTGTAGCAGATCTCCTGTGGATCTACTGCCTTAGGTGCAGCCAATATCCTGGGATACTTGCAAACTGTTGAAGAAGATCTCCTGATATCACTGCATACTGTGAAGTGTTGCTGATTTGCCCCCAAGCAGGTGCAGATCTGAAAAGAGATGGCATCATAGGAGTCCTGTATATATATATATACACACACACACACACACACACACACACACACACACACACGCACACTAATGCAGCCCCACAGAGGATTATACAAGGAAAATTCCAACACAAGGAGAATATGTACACCAAAGTGGTGCAAGAAATTTATCATTTTACAACCAACCAAAGAGGAGAGAATCATACACACATAATTCCACCTCCAACAACAAACACAAAAGAAAGTAACAATCATATGTCTTTATTCTCCGTCAACATCAAAGGACTCGAACTTACAATAAAAAGAAATAAGCTAACAGACTGGGTATGCAAGAAGGATCCAGATTTTGATGCATTTGAGAAACATATCTCAAACAGATAGACACTAACTACCTCAGTGTAAAAAGCTAGAAAAAAGCTTTCCAAGAAATTGAGTCCAAGAAACAAATGGGTGATGCCATTCTAATATCCAATAAAATAGACTTTCAAGCAAAATATATCAAATGAGGTGAATAAGGACACTTTATATTCAACAAAGGAAATGTCCACCAAGATGAAGTCTCAATTCTGAACATTTGTGCCCCAAACGCAAGGGCATCCACATTCATAAAACAAACTTTACTAAAGCTCAAAACCCACATTGCACTTCATATAATAATAGTAGGAAAGTTCAACATCCCACTCTGAACAATAGACAGGTCCTTGAAAGTAAAACTAAACAGAGACACAATGTAGCTAATAGAAGTTATGAACCAAATATATTTAACAGATACAGACAGAACACTTCACTCTTAAAATAAAGAATATACCTTCTTCTCAGCATACCATGGTACCTTCTCCAAAACTGAACATACAATCCGCCATAAAATAAACCTCAGCAGATAAAAGAAGATTGAAATAGTCCCATACATACTATCAGGTCACCACAAACAGAGGGTGGACTTCAATAACAACAAAAACAAGAGAAAGCCAGCATACCCAATGGAAACTGAACAACTCTGTATTCAATGATAACTCTGTCAGGGAGGAAATAAAGAAACAAAAGACTTGATAGAATTCAATGAAAATGAAGACACATCAAACCTAAAATTATGGGACATGATGAAAGAAGTGCTAATGGAAGAATTCAAAGCACTATGTGCCCCTGTAGAGAAACTGAAGAGATCCTACACTAGCAACTTAACACTATACCTGAAAGTCCTAGGGAAAAAAAGGAGCAAACACACCCAAGAGGAGTAGATAGCAGAAAATAATCTAACATAGGGTTGACATAAACGAATCAGAAACAGAGAACAATACAAAGAATTAACAAAACCAAAACCTGGTTCTTTGAGAAAATTCAACAACATAGATAAAACCATTGCCAAACTAACTAAAGGGCACAGAGACATCATCCAAATTAATAAAATCAGAAATGAAAATGGACATATGGCAACAGAAACTGAGGAAATTAAATAAAAAATTATTGGATCTTACTACAAAAATCTTAACTCAACAAAACTGGAAAATCTAGATGAAATGGATGACATTTTAGACAGACACCATATAACAAATTTAAATCAATAGCAGGTAGACTATACTGTCCCATATATCCTTAGGAAATAGAAAATTCATTAAATCCTCCCAAACAAAAACAAACCAAAACAAAACAAAAAGCCCATGGCCAGAAGTCTTTAGTGTAGAAATCTACCAAACCATCAGAGAACGAACTATGCCAATACTTCTCCAACTATTTCACCAAACAGAAACAGAAGTAACACTATTTATTCTGTGAAGCACAGTTACTCTGATATCTAAACCACACAAAGACCCAACAAGGAAAAAGAACTTCAGACCCATTTCATTAATGAATCTTGATGCAAAATTACTCCAGAAAATTCTGGCAAACCAAATCCATGAACACATCAAAACCATCATTCACCACAATCAAGTAGGCCTCATCCCAGGGAAGCAGGCATGGTTCAACATATGAAAATCTATTAACATAATCCACTATATAAATAAACTCAAAGAAAAATTTACATGATCATCTCATTAGATGCTGCAAAAGCATTTGACAAAATACAACACCCCTTTATGTTAAAGGTGTTGGAAATATCAGGAATCCAAGACCCTTACCTAAAAGTAATAAAAGCAATATACCTCAAACCATCAACTGATATAAAATTATATGGAGATATACTTGAAGCAATTCCAAGAAATCAGGAAAAAGATAAGACTGTCCACTCTTTCCATATGTATTCAATACAGTACTTGAATTCCTAGCTAGAGAAATTAGAAAAAAAGAAGATTAAGGGTATGCAAATTGGAAAAGAAGAAGTCAAGGTATCACTATTTGCAGATGATATGATAGTATACATAAGAGACCCCAAAAATCTAATAAAGAACTTCTGTATCTAATAAACAACTTTAGCAAAGTGACTGGATATAAAGTCCAAGTGGATCAACAACCTCAACATAAAACTCAATAGTCTGAATTAAATAGAATAGAAAATGGGAAAGACTCTCAAATTCATTATCACATGGGGAAATTACCTAAACAGAACTCCAATGGTTCAGGCTCTAAGATCAGAAACTGATAAATGGGACCTCAGGAAACTGAAAAGCTTCTGTAAGACAAGAGAAACCACCAATAAGAAAAAAATTGGCAATTTACAGATTAAGAAAATATCTTCACCAACACCACATCTGATAGAGGGCTAATATCCAAAATATATAAAGAAGTCATGAAGCTAACCTCCATAAAACCAAACTACTCAGTTAAAAATTGGGGTACAATCTAAACAGTTAATACTCAACTGAGGAATTTTGAGTGGCTAAGAAGCACCTAAATAAATGTTCAACATCCTTAGTCATCAGGAAAATGCAAATCAAGACAACCTTGAAATTCTACCATATACCAATCAGAATGACTAAGATCAAAAACTCAGGTGACAGTAGATGCTGGTTAGGGTGTGGAGAAAGAGAAACATTCCTCCACTGCTGATGGGATTGCAAGTTGGTACATTTTAGAAATCAATCTCCTGTTTCGTTTAAATAGATGAACTAAATAAAAATACAACACTAATAATACTATACACAAATATTCTTAAGAAAAACTGACATGAAAATCATTGATATGTTTTCATAAGCAAAATTCAGCAAAATAATAAATAGGTTAAATATCAAGATTCTAATGGTCAAAACAGGAATTAAGTTTTGTTTAACTTATAAATATTAATAAAATTTCAAAATTGTACCAAAATAATATTGTCCCTCTTTATTGTTGACATAATTACACATGAAAGCCACATCACAGACCAATAAAATATCCAATAAAAAATAATCATGGTTCTGAGTCTGTCTGAATGATGCTATAATATGTTTGACTAGCTTCTTTATTTTATAATAACTATGTTTAAGTCTAGAATGTGAGTTATAGGGAGATTCATAAAGTTAAAAATATCAATATATGTAAATGATAATGATCCACTCAAAATTATATATAAAGGATGTGTACATATGATAAGAAAAAAGAAATATACAATAATCATCAAAGAATAAATGTCAACAATATTAGGTCTGATAAAGGTTAATTTCCATAAATATCTGGATAGGAAATTTAAGTTAATATACATATACACTAGTCAAAAAATCAAGAATTATAATTCAATGTACATTTCTCCAGATGAAATATACATTGCTATAATCTAGTAAGGATACTGTGTTAATGACATTATAATTAATCTTATAATGTAATAACTAATGGAACTGAATAAGACTCTCGAATCTGAAAATATTTTTCATATGTATTCATTAACAATTAATTTGACCACATTTCTTCATGTAATCTTCAAATACTGAACTGTTTCTTTCAAAATTCTGTAAATTAATATTTACATTTTATTTGTAGCAATATAATAAAATTTTGAAAGCCATGTGAATGAACAGATTTAATGTTACATGAGATATCCTTATTAGATCCTATTATCTCTTAATGTCACACTTAAATAATTGCTCATAATATTTTCAAATCAACCTAGCAATGATTCCTATACCTGATGATATTAAATATCTACAAACTTAAGTACATTGTAAAATTGTGTCTCATTACTTTTAGGAAATTGCAGATATAGCCATGAATATATAGGAAATAGATTTGTTTCAACAGTGGAAAACACATATTAGCATTCCTTCAACTTACAGGATAATCCATAACACAGGAGATGTTCCTGATAAGTGTATGGAAAAATGTTATCAAATACAGTTACCAACCATTCAGGCTGTCGATAGTAAGGACACATCAGAAGTTGTCTCTCCAAATTTATATGGGTTAGCCACTGATGATAGAGGACCAACTGTCCTACCACTAAATGGTTCACTAACAAACCTGTTTGAGTAGAACAATGCCCCTAAATAAGGAAAATTTGCAATCTCTAAAATACCTATCCCAAGAGCAGCTCAGGGATCAACATAAAGAAGAGTCTACCAGTCCTTTGAATTCTTCAATATTTAACATTTAAAACAATCTAGAAGATGGAAGATGCTGACAGATCTGACAGAAATTAATTTAGTACTTCAGCTTATGGGTTCCTAACAACCTAGTGTAGTAACTGATTTAAAAGATTACTTTATTTTCAATAACCTTACAGAAACAAGATAGACAAAATTTTTATTTTATTGTATCGTTACTTCAACATAAAAAGCCAACTATAAGACACTATTGAGATATCTTGCCATTATGAATGTTAAACAGCCCCACATTGTATCTATATTCTGTATAACAGTCTCCAGAAGTAATTCATAAACAATTTCCTCAATCTATAATTTATCAATATATGGATGATATCTTATTTATTTATTATTTATTTATTTATTTTACATTCCAGATTTTATTTCCCCCGTCCACCTTCTGACTATTCCACATCCCATACCTCCTCCCCAATTCCTGTCTTCATTAGCATGTGCTCAAGGGGAGGTCCCAAGGTCTGACACTACTACAGGAGGCTATTCAGTGCTCACATAAAGGGACCTAGCATGATCGCACTCTGAAAGACCCAATAAGCAGCTGAAAGAGTCAGATGCAGATATGTACACTGAACCAATGGACAGAAGCTGCTGACCCTGTGGTTGAAATAGGGAAAGGCTGAAAGAAGCTGAGGAGGAGGGCAACACTGTAGAAGGACCAGCAATCTCAATTAACCTGGACCCCTGAGATCTCTCAAACACTGAACCACCAAAACAGGCAGCATACACCAGCTGATATGAGGCCCCCAACACATATACTGTAGAGGACTGCCGAGTCTGTGTTCAATCACAGATGATTCATCTAACCCTCAAGAGATTGGAGGCCCCAGAGAGTTTAGAGGTCAGGTGGGTTGGGGGTTGAGGGGTGGAGACATGTTTGGGGATGATAGCTTCTTGTGTGAAACTGATAGAGGTACCTTAGGAAAAATGTATGTTGAAGTAAAGAGTATTTTGTCTTGGACTAGAAAACGCTCTTGAAAAAAAATTAAGGATATCCTATTAGTTATCTAGGATGTATGATAACTATACAGAAAATCAAGGCACCAAAGATAAGGATCAATTACAAACTTTTAATAATTTTCAAAAATTGCTGGAAGATATTAACTGGCTATAGGCCAATATTAGATTAACTACTCAAGAGTTAAGTAATGTATTTCAAACATTACAAGGTGATTCATACTACATATTCCAAGAAAATTATCAGCTGAAGCTGAAAGAGAATTTGTTCTGTTAGAAAAGTATGTTGCCAGGATCCCAAGATTGATTGTATTTTAGTTATTTTGCCTTCTAGTCATTTTTGCACAGGAATTCTCAGAGTGAAGAGACAATATCTTAGAACGGACCTTTAGCACATAAACAGAGTAAAAATTTAAAATATATATAAAAAGGGTTTCTGAGTTGATTTTAAAAGTACAAAAAAGACTTCATCAATTATTAGGAAAAGGCACAGCAAAGATTATAATGACTGCAATTATATCATTATCCAAACCCAAGTGAGTTTAGTGTATAAATAACTAATTGCATTTTCCCTCATATAGTGAGAGTGTTACAAATTTCCAAAATTACTATGATTGATATAGGTGCAAATAAATTAGGAATGACAGGATATAAATCAGGAAACATAAGTTAATTCCTCAAAGCCCATATGCTTCAGTTAAAAAATCAGAACATTATGCTATTCTCTTGCTTTTATTTGATTTTGCAGTAACTCTTAATATAGCTACAGACTCTCATTTTGCAGAAAGTGATGTTTTGCTTTTTGAAACTGATGAATTTATTCCTTATATTTCAGGATAAAATTTATTATTTATACACCTATAACACATAATTTGAAAGAGAGAACACCCTTTACATGTAAAGTGATTTTTGATCTCATGCAAGATTACCAGGATTATTTGCACTAGAAAATGAGAAAATACATGGATTATTGTGGGGCAGCGATCTGTGACAGGCAATCTGGCACCTGGTTGAACACAGGCATAAAATCTGGGCAACAACATGGAATAATCCACAAGGGACTGAAAAATTTATGCCAATGCTCCTGGGAGGCTTTGGCTCCAGTCAAGGTCATATACCACCCCTCCTCAGGTAGAGATGTGACCACACAGCCTCAAGCCATCCCCATGTTAATGAGACACCTAGAGGCTTAGCCACACCCCTCCCCAGTTACTATATCTGCCTCACCTCTCCCAGAGGCCACGGGTACAATTCCATCCACAACACTCCACAGGATGAAAATAAACTTCTTAGAATTATGGACTGTTTCTTCATCTGGACCCTCCATGGGAAGCTAGGGATCTGGCCCTCAATTAAGAAGCTGTATCTAATGTCTCACAGAAGGCTTCCCAGCGCTCCCAGATGGTACCCATTCACCCAAGCCTTAGCAGTTAGTCTGGCGCCCCAAGTCACTGAAAGTGGTCTCAGTGGGAACCTCAGCTGCACTCCTGCTAGTCCGTCTGCGGCTCCCTGCAGCGACTGCTGTGTTCCGGGCTAGAGAACACATGGAGACAGCTGCCACGTGTTCCCTGAGAATGACCCCCTCCCCCACCCATGGGCAGGGCCCTCAAAGGCTTCCCACAGTCCCCACCTGCCCATTGGACTATGTGGGAAGACGAGTGGCCACTTCCTGCGTGTCTCCTGTCCCACCCAGAATGTCAGCACCCTGGGACAGACACGTGGGGCTTCACCCCAGTGCGCCAGGATTGTTCCCATGGATTATTAATGGAAATTTTATTAGAACCTTCAAATTTTTATAAATGATGTCATATAAATAATAGAAGTTAAAAGTTTTTTTCTATCATCTGGTGGGAAGCAAAGGTAAGTATAAAAAAATGTTCCATCATTTATTTTTTCTGATTAAGATCCAATAACTTCTGGAAAAAAGTGTAAAGATACCTAAAGAAATAAAATTTGGTAGAATGATGCGTTTCATTTTATAGAGGTTAAAATTTAAGTTGATACCTATTCAGGACTCCAGTGGGTTTGTACTTTGATTTCTGAAAGGGCTAGTTCTATAATTACACACTTATTAGATGTGATAGCTATCAGGAGAATACCATTACATATTAAAACTGATGTTTTAGCATATGTATCTAGTAAAATATCACAGATAAAAATATTTTATCATAAAACACATTGCAGGCAACCTGACAGGACAGGAAATTCTGGAAATATCTAAATTCACTTCAAAGAAAATGCTCATTCAAAAGAAGGGAGATATGAAATCTCCCAGAGATATAGATTACATAATTCTTTTCTAATTCTAAAACTCTTAAATGTCAATGAGACAAGTAGCAGAGCTGCTTAAAAACACTGGATTTTAGAAAGGAACACTGAACTCAATCATCCTATATATGTTAAGGAAGTGTTTACTTCAGAATGGAAGTCAGGAAATGTTTGAATTTGGGAAGAGACTATGTTTTTGTTTCTACAGGAAAGGAAAATATGTAGATTCCTAGAAATTAATAAAGATTAGAATTGACAACTTGAGGCCTCCTGAAAAATTATGCCTTCTGACCTGGAATATGTAAAGGAAGAGACCCAGGAAAACAATAAAACATGTGACCTGAATGCTGATCCCCCTATGGAGGAACAGCTCAGAGACTGGTTGGAATATGAATTTTTCTGCAGTACCCAATAAATCTTGTTGGGTTTCTAGTCCTTATGATATATTATTACATGCCATCCTTTCAAATGGCATCTATGCAGTTTGGCTTTCAATCCAAAAAGGGTTATAGAATTTGACATATACCTCTCACCTGCTCAAACATAGAGCAGAACATCAACACTATCTGTTTTGTGCACACTGCATATGTCATATATTAGTTAGAAGAGAAATGTCTCTACAGTGTTACTAATAAATGTTTGTGTATTTTCAGAGCACATGGAACAAATACCAATGAAAACAATTAGCCCCAAGTGATCCAACCTCACATATTGACTCAGATACTTTTTCTTCAAAAAATTCCATCCAGAATAGTTCAAACCAGCTAGCTGCAGGTGATCCTACACTTTCCTACACCCAGAATATTCCACAGAACCTGAACAGTGAGAGAAACAGACAGTTGTCCTGAATTTGTCCAATATTACAGTTTTTTTGGTGTTCCAAAGATGTCATTTTCCCAGAGAACAGGCAACAATCTAAAGAATACAATGCCTTCATTGCTGAGTGCTTAGTTTTTACTTGCTCAGTATGTTATGGATGGTTATTTTTGTTTATGGAGGAACATTGCAAATTGTTACTGGTTATGGTCACGTAGAAAACAAAACAAAACAAAACATGGTTAGATAAAAGGATTTTTTTTCCTTTCTCCCCTCTGTTTCTTTCTCTCCTATCAGGTAATAGGAGGTGAAATGGTGGAAAAGGCAGGGCTGGCAAAATGAGAATAAAAGGACAAAGAAGGGTGGACTATTGTATCTATATTTATAATAAGAAAGCAACAGCAAGTTTCAAATATTTTAGATTGATATGGATATGTGTGTGACAATAGAAACATAAGGTTATGTTTACTATTATGTACCATATATCATTCAACTCTTGTTTAAGGTATAAGTACACATGCGACTCATTTAAAATATAATGTAAGGTTCTAGTCTAATGATAGTTTTATTATAAAATGTTAAGGATGCCAGGAAATCCATCAATGTAAACCACTACATGAAGATAATCAAAGAAAAAAACCACATGGTCATTTCATTAGATGATGAAAAAGCATTTGACAAAATTCAACATCCCTTCATGATAGAAGTCCTGGAAAGATCAGGAATTCAAGGCCCATAATTAAACATAGTAAAAGCAATATACAGCAAACCAGTGGCCAACATCAAACTAAATGGAGAGAAACTCAAAGCATTCCCACTAAAATCAGGGACTAAACAAGGCTGTCCACTCTCTCCCTGTCTATTCAATATAGTACTTGAAGTTCTAGCTAGAGCAATTAGACAACAAAAGGAGGTCAAATGGATACAAATTGGAAAGGAAGAAATCAAAATATCACTATTTGCAGATGATATGATCGTGTACATAAGTTACCTGAAAAACTCCACCAGAGAACTGCTGCAGCTGATAAACAACTTCAGTAAAGTGGCCGGATATAAAATTAACTCAAACAAATCAGTAGCTTTCCTATACTCAAAGGATAAACAGGATGAGAAAGAAATTAGGGAAATGACACCCTTCACAATTGTCACAAACAATATAAAGTATCTTGGGGTGACTCTAACCAAACAAGTGAAAGATCTGTATGACAAGAACTTCAAGTCTCTGAAGAAAGAAATCGAAGAAGACCTCAGAAGATGGAAAGATCTCCCATGCTCATGGATTGGTAGGATTAATATAGATTAA
>JAPYYD010002278.1:0-18722 GCA_028551405.1 Uromys caudimaculatus | reverse complement strand
TTTCTTTATTGTTTCTATTTCTATTTTTAGCTCCTGGATAGTTTTGTGCATTTCCTTTGTCTGTTTGATTGTGTTTTCCTGTAATTCTTTAATGGATTTTTGTGTTTCCTCTTTAAGGGCTTCTAGCTGTTTATCTCTGTTCTCCCGTATTTCTTTAAGGGTGTTATTCATTTCTTTCTTAAAGTCTTCTATCATCATCATGAGAAATGATTTAAAATCTGAGTCTTGCTTTTCTGGTGTGTTGGAGTATCCAGGGCTTGCTGTGGTGGGAGAGCTGGGTTCTGATGATGCCAAATAGCCTTGGTTTCTGTTCCTTATGTTCTTACCCTTGCCTTTTGCCATCTTGTTAACTCTGATGTTAGCTGGTCTTACTCTGTCTGGCTGTTTTGCCCCTCCTGCAGGCCTCTGTGTGAATACTCCTTGAAGACCAACTCTCTCTGAGAGGTACTTGGGTTTGGAGAGCTGTGGCACGGGGTCAGCTCTGGGGTGCAGACAGAAACCAGAAAGATCTTGTCCTCAGCTGTCCCTTTGTTCCTGTGTCCTGATGGCTCTGCAAGGGTTCCTCTTGATCCAGTGAGTTTGAACAGAAGTGATGGTTTTGCCTGTGCTCAAAGGTGTGTCAGCACTCCTAGGATACCAGCTCTCTCCTGGAGCCCTGTGGCCCAGGCTGAGATCCCCAGGCACAGATGGAAACCGGAAAGTTCCTGTCCCCGAGTTTTCCTCAGTCCCTGTATCCCGCCGGTTCTGGGCAGGTCCCGGTGAGCACTGGTGCTCGCCTTAACCCCACTTATGGCTTTTCCATGCTCCTGGGAGGGTAACTTTCTCCTGGCGCTAGTTGGCTATGGACCCCTGGTGGCCCAGGCAGAGGTCTCCACCCACAGATGGAAACCCGAGTCTGGAATTTTCAAGTGGCTACTTTTACTTTCCAAGGCTCACCTTTTTAAGGGACTTAGACCTACTTCTTAATTAGTATAACTGAATACACAGAAAGTGTTAAGATTCAAGGATTAAGGCTTTATGTTGTCCTGTATATCCAGAAGAGAGACCGAGGTGGGAGGGAAGACTGGAAACCTGGAGCTTATTGCATTTGATGATATTGTGTTCACAATTTAAATCAGGGAGATATAAATCCTGGTCCCTGACTACCATTATCCTTTTACAAAAATTCAGTACTTCAACTCATGTAATGTCACTGCCTATTTCCTCACAACTAAATAAAACTCAGTCCATGAAATTCTCACTGATTTGCCCTGAGATTTTTTCCATGGTGATGATCCCACACAGCTGACAAAACCATAGATCTTAATCCTAGAAGCTTTACCTCTGATGACTAGAATTCAAGTTGCTAGAAAGTATACTTCATGCTACCAGAGAAAAGTTAAAGGGAATAAAGATCAAGTAGGCGCCACTCCATAACTATTCTTCCACTTTAACATGTACATTTACAAACAAGCAATGTCTCCTCTTACAAAACTTTTATTCATCCAAGGCTCAGGGAAAAGTGAAGAATATGGTGGGAAAGATCTTGAGAGTCAAAGGATAAAGAAGCTGACTGTGAACATATATCTTCTAGGAATAGCAGAAGATAGAACTTGAACTCTTACCAACATGACTCCAAAAATATGATCTGAAAAAGGATCACTATAATAAGCATGATAGCCTGGAAGGAAGAAAGCTTACAAAACTTCTAGCCTATACAATCATTTACAGGAAACTGTAACTCTGGAAATTGAAGAGGCTGTCATTGTCAAGGAAGAGAGCAAAGATTGCCCATGTAGTAAAAAAAACCCCCAAAACAAAAACAAACTATCAGAGCATAAATACATGCAATTTTACATGGTCTCTAGATGTTGCTGTCCAGCAGCTATGAAGAGCTGGGTCTACCTGAAAGGGATGCTGGAAATGGAAAAGGATGGGGTGTAAGAAAAGAATGAAGCCAAGATAAAAGTTTCTTAGCAAGGCTCAAAGTTTAACATTCAGCACTTCTGTTATATAGGGAGAGCCCACAGACACCATCCTTTGTTTCAGCTGGATTATGTTTCAAAGCAAGCTCAGAGGGCAGTCAATTCTTCTAAGTAGGAAGCTGCACACCAGCAAGGCAGATGATCCCACCTGGGTCCCACCTGGGTCCCACCTGGGTCCCACCTGGGTCGTTAAGGTCCAACTGTGGCAAACGCCAGCTCAAGGCTGGGGGAAGGGCACATCTAGAGTTTATATTTCAAAATGTGTATGTATATATAAATGCATGTATTCATTCAGTAAATATTAATGAAATAAAGGGTCATGTGCATTTTAGGAGTGCAGGGAGCAGCACAAATGGATTTTTGCAGACAGGAAATGTAACAAAAAATACAATTAAATTACACTGTCAAAAATAAACTACTAAATAACAGTTAAAAATAAAGCAACAAACAATACTTTAAGAGAAAAATGACACTGACATTCAACAACTGATCTTTAGAAACAGTAATGTATGTGTGTTTGTATGTGTGTGTTTGTATATGTCATATTAAACTCAAAAAATATTTAGTAATTTCTACTTGAATAATTTATTATGAGAACCTTCATCTAGATGTTCACAGACTTCACTCACCTTATTGTGATAAAGATATTGTGTGTGACATTTTTTAACTACCAATTTTTTCTTGCTGCATGAAACATTCATTTAACGATGAAATGGTGTGTTTTCATATAAATTTCAAGAGCCTTATACAACAGGCACAATCTGAACTCCATTGTCCTTTTCATATACTGTTCCCTTTTTAGTATGTTATCTGATATTCTTACCTTGTCCATACTAGATTGGAAAGCTATTCCAAATGCCAGTGCCTCTGTGATGGCCATCAACATTTGCAACACTGTCCGCATGCTCCACATTTGCTACCATTCACTCTCGCCTCTCTTTTCAGATCAGTTCCTTTTATTGCATCAGTAGCTTTATAATATTCCACATCTTAACTGAGGCAACTTACCATCGTGCTGATGTCTTAGGTTCTGTTGCTGAAACAAAAGACCATATTCAAAAAGAACATATGAGAAAATTGTTTATTTACTTACCTTGGTGTACTGGCTGGTTCTGTGTCAACTTGACACAAGCTGGAGTTATCACAGAGAAAGGAGCTTCAGTTGAGAAAATGCCTCCATGAGATCCAGCTGTAAGGCATTTTCTCAATTAGTGATCAAGGGCAGAGGGCTCCTTATGGGTGGTATCATCTGTGGGCTGGTAGTCTTGGGGTCTATAAGAAAGCAGGCTGGGCAAGCCAGGAGAAGCAAGCAAGACAGTAAGGAACATCCCTCCATGGCCTCTGCATCAGCTCCTGCTTCCTGACCTGCTTGAGTTCCAGTCCTGACTTCCTTTGGTGATGAACAGCAACATGGAAGTGTAAGCTGAATAAACCCTTTCCTCCCCAACTTGCATCATGGTCATGATGTTTGTGCAGGAATAGAAACCCTGGCTAAGACACTTGGTCACTGTTAATTGAATGAAGCCAAGGCATGAACTTGGATGCAGGACCTCAATGAGAGTCCATGGAATAATGCTGATTACTGGCTTCATGCCAATGCTAGCTACAGTCCTCTTTCTTATAACTTCCAGAACAACTTGCCTAGGGGTGGCACTGTCTACAAGCAGTGGGTTCATGTTGTATTAATAATTAATTATATGCCTTATACACATACTTAAAGGTCAAAGTGATGGCAGCCATTCCTCAATTGATATGTCCTATTCTCAATATGGTTAGGTTTGTGTACTCATGAAAGAAAAATATTTTCCACCAAAACTGAGTTATTGATATTATAGTGGACAGTGCTGTTCTAGGCTGTAAGTAAAATTTTGTATATTGCTTAATTTTTTTGTATGATTTAGTAGTGCTTTTATTAAGATAAAGCAAAAAATAAAATATGTTGCGTATCATCTGACATTTAAAATCTACTATTTTAATAAAACAATTTAACTCTGTACTTCAGAAAATTTGAATCTGGCCTAACTAAAATAACATAACACTTTGGGACAAAGATACAGCCTTACAACTCTGCACTAGAAGCAAAGATGGAAAAGACCTCCACAACTACCATGACCTTCCCCCTGGTGCTATGGTAGACAAGGAGGAAGGTGATCCAGACACGGCAGAACACCAGCATGCTGAATGTTAGGCACTTGGCTTCATTGAATCTGTCAGAAAGATTCCTAGCCAAGAAAGCCACAGCAAAGCTCCCCAGAGCCAAGGAGTCCAAGTATCCCAGGACAAAGTGGAAGGCAAGCACTGAGCCTTTGTTGCAAATGATGATGGTCTTCCCATGTTCAGATTGTATGTCTCTGTCAATAAATGAGGGAGATGTTACTAACCAGATTCTACAGAGAGCAAGTTGGATTACAGTACAAATGGGGATGACCAAATTAGGTGCCCCTGATGCCAGTATTTCCCTCATCCTTCTTCCTGGAGTAGTGAGCTTGAAAGCCATGACCACAGTTATTGTTGCGAATACTGTTTGCATAAAGCAACATTTCCATTTTTGATGCTTTATGATTCACAGACCTTTGCATTTCTCCCTCTTTGTAGTAATACCTCCTTTTTTCAACTACACATTCCATGCAGGATGGCACGATGTTTAGGGATATTTACATTCATTCCTTTTTCCTCAGCTAGGCTGTGATTGCTGATGAGCATTATCATATCTTTGGGTGCATTCTTAATGTCTTCACTCTTGTTCTAATTCTTTGACACCAAACATGTCATCCTTTAAGCTATCTATTTGTACTTAGATGTGGATATTAGCCATAAAATGCAGGTTATACTCCACAGACCTAAAGAAGCCAAAGAAGGAGGAAGTCTTGAAGTCTTGACTCTCTCTTAGAAGGGTAAATATAATAGTCTTAAGAGGCAGATAGAGGGAGGGAACTTGGAGAGAGGTTGGATGTGCAGGGGAATGTGAGGTTCAGGATCAGGTGTGGAGAAGGAAAGGAGAGATGGCTAGATGGCTCTGAAAATGAATGGAAATCTGCTATTGACAAGGGTGAGGAGTTGGGGGCATCTACAGGATGAGAACAAGACCTGGGAAAAGTGAGGCTCCCAGGAATCAATGGGGGTGACATTAGCTGCAAATCACAACACTGGGGATTTGGAACATGAAGAGACCACCTCCTGTAACATGCAGGAATGCTAGTGGAGCAATAAAGACACCAACCTACCCACAAAACTTCAAATCAAAATTTGTCCTATCTACAAGGAATACAGGCATGGGGGGTGGAGCAGAAATTGAGGGACTGCCCAACCAATAACCGGTCCAACTTGAGACCCATCCCATGGGCAAGCACCACTCCTTAACACTGTTAATGATAGTATCTTATGCTTGCAGATGGGAACAAGTCATCTTCTGAGAGGCTCCACCCAGCAGCTGAATCACAGCTAACCAGTGGATGGAGCTTGGGGAGTTTTATGGAAGAATAGGAGGAAGGATTGCAGGCCACAAAGGGAATGGGAACTCCACAGAAAGACAAACAGAGTCAACTAATCTGGACTCTTGGGGCTCTCAGAGCCTGAAACACCAAATAAAAAAACATACATGGGATGGAACTAGGCCTCCGTGGGCACATGTAGCAATGTGCAGCTTGGTCCTCATGTGAGTCCTGAACAACCGGAGCGGGGGCTATCCCAAAAGCTTTTGCCTATATGTGGGATATGTTCTACTAGCTGGGCTGCCTTGTCTGGCCTCAATGGGAGAGGAAGCACCCAGCCTCTCAGAGACTGGGAGTGCCATGGTTGGGAGATACTGTGGGGGAGGGGCACTGACTCAGCAGAGAAGAGGAGGGGGAATGGGGAACAGATTGTGGGAGGTGTGACTGGGAGGGGGGCAGTGAGCAGAATGCAAAGTGAATAATTTTTAAAAATTAATTTTAAGAAAAAATGTATAACCAGGTACTCTCATATTGTGAGAGAAATGAGTTATTTGTAGAAGATACAGCAGGTTATTTGCAAGGTCTAAAATAAGTTGATACCATTTAAATGATTAAATTATGAAACACAGAAATTTAAGGTCTTTCAGTTTCCATCTAGGCCATTTTACATTTCTGGTTTGGAAAGAGAAGATATTCGAATTTAGAAAAAAAATCTGCATGCAAGCATGTACTTGTCTAACTAGAAGCCTCATTTTGTTGGCACTGTGGATAATCAAAGTAGCAGTCTGCTTTCTTTTTCTGATGAATTTTCCTGAATCCAGCAGTGCATGTCATACTACACATGGAGGTGGAAACCTCAGGTTATGTATACATAAATATATGTGTGTGTGTGTGTATGTGTATATGTGTATATGTATTCATAATAACTGATATATTTATATACTTTTATGGGAGCCATTAACAGATATGGCTACACATATTCCTCTGCTATTCAGCATCACTTATCAATTTCAGGCACTTTATTAATTTGCATAAGCCTGCAATGCCTTGAATGTCACACAATATTTACTATATCATGTAATATTATGGGTGTAACATTTGGGTTGTAGAGATTTTAAAAAGTTTCCTTCTTAAACTGATTAAACAACGAAAAAAGAATACTTATGTGATTAGTTTCTCTCACATGATTTATAAATAAAAAAATGACACTGACTTGTATGAAGAGACAAGGTAGGATAGAGCAAGTAAGAGTTTGTTGGGGGCCAGCCCTGGCGGGGGGATCTTCTTTCTTGTTGGTCTTCTTGAGGCAGTGGAGGAGGAAGAACATCAGTGGAGGGTCAGACTTTTACAATTTGGGGATAAGATTTTGTCTTATGAGATATTCAGGGCTGCTGTATAATAATAAGTTTAATTTGATATTGGCTGTTGGTTTGCTGTATATTGCTTTTATTATGTTTAGGTATGAGCCTTGAATTCCTGATCTCTCCAATATTTTTAACATGAAGAGCTGTTGTATTTTGTCAAATGCCTTTTCTGCATCTAAGTGATTTTTTTCCTTTGAGTTTGTTTATGTAGTGGATTGTGTTAGCAGATTTTTGTATACTGAACCAACCTTGCATCCCTGGGATGAAGCCTACTTGATCATGTTGAATGATGGTTTTGATGTGTTCTTGGATTTGGTTTGCAAGGATTTTATTGAGTATTTTTGCATCAATATTCATAAGCGAGATTGTTCTGAAGTTCTCTTTTTTTGATTAGATCCTTGTGTGGTTTAGGTATTGGAGTAATTTTGGCTTCATAGAATGAATAGTTAGTTCCTTCTGTTTCTATTTTATAGAATTGTTTGAGGAATATTGGTATCAGGTCTTCTTTGAAGCTCTGGTAGAATTCTGCATTAAATCCATCTGGCCCTGGGTCTTTTTTGCTTGGGAGATTTTTAATGACTTCTATTTCCTTATGGATATGGGCCTGTTTAGATAGTTTACCTGCTCTTGATTTAACTTTGATATATGGTATCTGTCTAGAAAGCCATCCATATCATCCAGATTTTGCAGTTTTGTTGAGTATAGGCTTTTGTAGTAGGATCTGATGATTTTTTTTTGAATTTCCTGTTTCTGTTGTTATGTCTCCCTTTTCATTTCTGATTTTTTTATTTTGAATACTGCCTCTGGGCCCTTTAGTTTATGTGGCTAAGGGTTTGTCTATCTTGTTGATTCATTCAAAGAACCAGCTTTTGGTTTTGATTTTTTGTATTGTTCTCTTTGTTTCTATTTGATTGATTTCAGCCCTGAGTTTGACCATTTCCTGCAGTCTACTACATTAGGGAGAGGGAACTTATAGAGCCTACCTCCAGTAGGAAGACAGGGCATCAAATGAGGGAGGGAGTTGCCATCCCACAGTCAAAACTCTGATGCATAATTGCTCCTGTCTGAAAGAACTACAGGGATGTAAATGGAGAGGAGCCTGAGGAAAAGAAGGTCCAATGACAGACCCAAAGTGGGTCCAGCTCAAGGGGAGGCCCCAAGGCCTGACACTATTACTGATGCTATGGTGTGTTCACAAAAAGGCACCTATCATGCCCTCGTAAAGACCCAACAAGCAGATGAAAGAGTCAGATGCAGATATTTGCACCCAACCAAAGGACAGAAGCTGCTGTCCCCTGTGGTTGAATTAGGAGAAAGCTGGAAGAAGCTGAGGAGGAGGGCGACCCTGTAGGAGGATCAGAAGTCTCAATTAATCTGGACCCCCGAGATCACACAGACAATGGACCACCAAACAGGCAGCATACACCAGTTGATATGAGGCCCCCAACACATATACAGCAGAGGACAGCCAGGTCATCTGGGTTTAGTCAGAGAACATGCACCTAACTCTCAAGAGACTGGAGGCCCCAGGGAGCTTAGAGGTCTGGTGGGGTGGGGGTTGGGGGTAGGGACATCCTCATGGAGACAGGGAGGCAGGGAGGAGGTATGGGATGTGGAACAGTCCAAGGGTGGATCAGGAGGGGAATAAAATTTGGAGTTTAAATAAATAAATAAATAAATAAATTAATTAATTAAAAAAAATTTTTTTAAAGTTTACTTATCTAAGTTTAAGTTACTATGCTACTGTAGCTGACCTGCCTTCTCTGACCCTCTGAGA
Source organism: Uromys caudimaculatus (assembly GCA_028551405.1). Lineage (NCBI taxonomy): Eukaryota > Metazoa > Chordata > Mammalia > Rodentia > Muridae > Uromys > Uromys caudimaculatus. The sequence goes on along the minus strand of JAPYYD010002278.1, from coordinate 10,186 downwards.
CCAGAAACTGCTGTTTCTGGCACTCAGCACCTCTTCCTCAAAACTGCAAAGGAGTATGTAAATAGCCTTTGTACTATCTCAGCAGGAACAGGTCAGCTCTAACTTTTAACTTGCTAGTGGGAAATCACAGGAAGAAAATAGGACACTTAGAAAAGTGGTTATGTAAGACTTTGGGGAGTCTTAACTTACTGCAGACCCTCCGAGTGAACACATGGAGTTGGGGATTGATGCAAAATGCAAGAGGAATTTATTAATTCAGCATGCTGAGGTTGCTCTGCATACCAAGATGGGAGAACGACCACAAGGTGCCCATTCAGGGACCTTATATATGGATTTTAGACCAGCAGCCATGAGGCACAATGTGATTGGCAGAACAGTGTGACTTTTAAACTGATTGGTCTTTAGGAAATGAGGTAGCAGGAGCTTAATCAGCCTCTCCCTTCCAGCCTCTCTAACCTGTTTCTTTCAGGAGGGGAGGGGTGCCCATGTGCTTGGAGGAGGGAGGGGACCCTGATGGAATATCTCAAAGTTCCTGAGCTGACTTTTCATTCCCCCCTTTTTCTTGTGCATGCTTCAATCTTGAAGCTATTGTTGATAGCTATGTAGCTCATACTCCTGGTCTTCTGCATCTACCTCTTTTATTTCTGCTTTAAGATCATTAGCTGGACTGAACCTATGCGTTCCTTAACAAAAGAAGCCAAGTGGTTCAAAACATAGGGGCCAAAAGTCAACAATATCAGGAGAACAATTGAGGTCTTAACAAGGTAGATATGAGGGCGGTTAACTAAGAGGTTAAACCAAGACTTGAACCAACCCTGACTCAGTTCTCTCTCTTCTGCTTGGCTAACCCTACTCTCACCATGCCATTGAATCTTTAACAACCCCAGAATGGTCTATATTACTATTACTGATGCTATGATGTGCTTACAGACAGGAGCCTAGCACCTAGCATGGCTGTCCTCAGAGAAACCCTACCAGCAGCTGACTGAGACAGACACAAATACTTATACCAAACTATTAGATTGAAGCCAAGGAAGGATTGAAGAAACTGAAGGGGAGGGCAACTCCATAGGAAGACCAGCAGTCTCAACTAACCCAGACCCCAGGGAGCTCTCAGAGACTGAGCCAGCAACCAGGCAGCATACACAGGCTGATCCGAGGTCCACAGCACATGAATAGCAGAGAACTGCCTGGTCTTGCTTCAGTGGGAGAAGATATGCCTAATCTTGGAGACACTTGATGCCCCAGGGAAGGGGGAGGTTTGGTGGGGACAGGAGCACACTCTCAGAGGCGGGGGATAGGGGGTGGGGGTGGGATTAGGTACTATGGGAGCAGGAATCAGGAGAGGTCAATGGCTGGAATGTAACTAAAAAAATAATTTAAAAAATCTCTACAAATGAAAAATTGAACAATACTCATTTAAAAAAATGAGAAATGAGGGAAAGCTGCTTAAGTTTGAAGCAAAGATTGCCCCCAGCAAGCTTAAATGAGACTAGAGCAAATGGAAGGAAGGGGAGAGAATTTGGAGGAGAGAGATACAAGATAAACAGAGGCAGATTTTAGAACCAAAGGCATTTTTGAAATGAAACCCAAACTTTCTAGAACAGAGAACAAAAATAAAACAACAATTCATGTTAAAAGTCTTGGAGAGATCAGGAATTCATGGCACATACCTAAACAGAATAAAAGCAACATACAGCAAACCAACAGCCCACATCAAAATAAATGGAGGGAAATGGAAACAATCCCATGAAAATCATGGAAAAGACAATGCTGCCCACTATCTCCCTACCTAGTCAATATAGTACTCAAAGTACTAGATAGAGCAATTACAAAACAAAAGGAGATAAAGGGGACACAAGTTGGAAAGAAGAAATCAAGGTATCACTCTGTGTGGACGATGCATAAGGGACCCCAAAAATTCTACCAGAGAACTCCTACAGCTGATAAACAATTTCCGCAAAGTTGCTGGATATAAAATTAACTCAACAATTCAGTAATCTTGCATTACACAAATAACAAATGGGCTAAAAAAGAAACTAGGGAAACAGCATCCTACACAGTAGCCACAAAAAATATAAAATAACTTGGTGTAACTCTAACCAAGCAAGTGAAAAAACTGTATGACAAGAACTTCAAGTCCCTGAAGAAAGAAATCGAAGAAGACCTCAGAAGATAGAAAGAATTCCCACGCTCATGGATTAGCAGAAATAATATAGTAAAAATGGCCATCTTACCAAAAGCAATCTACAGATTCAATGTAATCCCCATCAAGATTCCAAGACAACTCTTCACAGATATGGAAAGAGTAATTCTCAACTTTGTATGGAAAAACAAGAAACCCAGGATAGCAAAAACAATTCCTAGTAATAAAAGAACTTCTGCGGCCGGGCAGTGGTGGCGCACGCCTTTAATCCCAGCACTTGGGAGGCAGAGGCAGGTGGATTTCTGAGTTCGAGGCCAGCCTGGTCTACAGAGTGAGTTCCAGGACAGCCAGGGCTACACAGAGAAACCCTGTCTCGAAAAAAACAAACAAAAAAAACAAACAAAAAACAAACAAAAAACAAACAAAAAACAAACAAAAAACAAACAAACAAACAAACAAACAAAAAAAAGAACTTCTGGGAGAAACACCCTGACCTCAAGCTATACTACAGAGCAACAGTCATAAAAAAACTGCATGGTATTGGCACAGAGACAGGCAGGTGGATCAATGGAATAGAACTGAAGACCCAGCAATAAATCCCCACACCTATGGAGAGCTGATCTTTGACAAAGAAGCCAAAACCATAGAGTGCATAAAGAAAGCATCTTCAACAAATGGTATTGCTCTAACTAGTGGTCTGCTTGTAGAAGAATGCAAATTGATTCATATTTATCACCTTGTGCAAAGCTCAAGTCCAAGTGGATCAAGGACCTCAACATAAACATGTACACTGAATCTAACAGAAGAGAAAATAGGGAATAGCCTTGAACTCATTGCCACAGGGGAAATTTTCCTAAACAACACACTAATGGCTCAGGCTCTAAGTTTGACAATTGACAAAAGGGACCTCATGAAACTGAAAAACTTCTGTAAGGCAAAGGATACTGTCAATATGACAAAACAGGAACCTATAGATTGGGAAAATTATCCTCACTAACCCTATATCCAATAGAGGGCTAATATCAAAAATATATAAAGAACTCAAGAAGTTTGACTCCAAAAAACCAAATAACCCAACTTAAAAATAGGGCGTAAAGTTAAACAGAGAATTCTTAACAGAGGAAAGTTAACAGCCTCAATCATTAGGTAAAAGCAAATCAAAAAGACCCTGAGATTCCACCTTTCATCAATCAGAATGGCTAATATCAAAAACTCTGGGAACAGCACATGTTGGCGATGATGTGAATAACGAGAAACACTACTCCATTGCAGGTAGGATTGCAAACTGGTACAAATACTCTGGAAATCAATCTGGTGGTTCCTCAGAAAACTGGAAATAGTTCTATCTGAAAACCCAACTATGCCATCCTTAGCATATACCTAAAACATTCCCCACCATACTATAAGCTCATGTGTTCCACTATGTTCCCAGCAACCTTACTGGTAATAGCTAGAAGCTGGAAACAAACCAGATGTCCCTCAACGGATGGATATAGAAAATGTGATTGATTTATACAATGGAATACTATGTAGCTATTAAAAACAAGGACATCATGAATTTTGCTGCTTTACTGAATGCTTCTAGGGTTCAGTACAGGTCTGCAAAAGGGCTGCTCTCTCTCCAAGGAGGGGAAGAGGCAGGTGGGGAACTTTCTTGCCTATTTAACAAAAATGCACCTTTTAAAGAAATGCTTTAATTTATTGCAAACCAAAAACTAGACAAAAGCTCCAAAGCACAATGCTGGTCATGAACTGCTTCAAAATGTGGGCTAATAAACATACTAAATGTGGACAAAAGGAAACAATTCAATCCTTATATTTTCTTCTTAAGACACAGTCCTTGACTTGCACCAAATTTGGCAAAATATTCGAGTTTGATTTCTGTTGCTGTGCTAAAACATTGGCCAAAGCAACTTGGGGAATGAAAGGGTTCACTTAGCTTCCAGGTTTTACTCTGTCATGGCGGAAATCTAGGCAGGAGCTGAAGGAGACCATAGAGAAACACAACTTACTGGCTTTCTCAGCCTGCTTTTCTATACTGCCCAGGCATGTATGCATAAGGATAGCAATGCCCACATTGGGTTGGGTCCTGACACATTGATCATTAATCAAGGAAATTCCCTGAAGACATATTCAAATTCCCTCCACCCAAGTGAGTCTAATTTGTGTCAAGGTGACAAAAACTAACTAGCATAAGGGTTTGCATATGCCTTATCAAATTAATCTGTTGGGTACATGGTATGAAATTCACAAAGAAAAAATAAAAAGGTAAAAAATAAGTTAAGCTAGATTGGAAAAAAGAAAAGTGGTAAGAAAGACTTCTGGGGGAGAAGCATGTGGATAGATCTCAACAGATGGTCAAAGGCTTTGAAAATGTGTGCCTCATGTAAATGTTCTTCAAAATATGACCTTGGCTGAGGTTGTGCTCAGTAATCAAGTAGATGATGCACCTGTTCTGTGCACTGTCATCCTCTTTATCAAACCATTCCTATTATCGCCCAATGGGCACATAAAGAGAGTCAACATGATGGAAAAGATTGGGGTTATTCAAGGCTTCCCTGGCTACAGTTGCTGCTGAGTGCCAGATCTACCAACAAGAGAGAACAACACTGAGCCACAGTCATGGCATCATTCCCCAGGGTTACCTGCCAATATACCTCATTGCAGGTTGACTATATTGGACTCGTTTCTCTCTAAAATGATAATGCTTCATCCTTACTGGAGTAGATTCTTTTCTGGCTGTGGATGTATCTTTCGTGCATGCATTTCTTCTTCTAAAACCACAATCTTACAGAATGCCTTACTTGCAATTAGAGAATGCTTTACTTACTACCATGGTATTTAATATTCTATTGCATCTAACCAACAAACTTACTTCACAGTCAGGGAAGTGAGACAGTGGGCCCCCAAGGTATGTTACACATTTTATGTCTGGAGTATAGGAGATCCTTTAGGATATCTCTTGATGCTATCAAGTTTTTAATTAAAATAAACTGTAAAATGCAACAGCTTAATCCAGACAGGATGACAAGGGATGCAGAAACATCAGAAATACAAGCATGGGTCATTTCTCCAGGAAGAGGGTCACAGTTGCTGAGGTGCTAGTAGAGGAGGGTGGAGGAACTACAAAATGAGTATTAGTGGAAATTAGTTATAATTATCAGCTAGGGCCACATGACCAGTTAAAGGAAACAGGATTCTATCATGACTGATTTTGTTTTATTTTGTTAAGAATGCATTTATGCAGATATTTTTGTTTTGTTTCCTCAATTTCTTTATCAGATGATGTAATATCAATATAGAGAACATGGATCGTAATAATATTGAAGGTCAACATAACAGAAGAATTACCATACATTCTAAATTTATAATGTGTTTACAGTTTTCCATGCCTCCTTCTTAGTACAGGGTACTATATGACTTGAACCTGTGCAGTTCTTATGAATTCTGAGAAATTCTCTGAGTTCATATGATCAGCAATCTTTTTGTGTCTTGATGATACTGTTTCCTTGAAGTCACCTCACACCTCTACCCATTATAGTCACTGACTTACTTATCCACATAGATCCCTGAGATTTGAGTGATATTATTTTTTCTATACAAATTGGTGGTAAGGAGATAGTCCTGAATACAATTCTTACTTATTTCATCAAATATGGACAAGTTAAGCTGGTCCCCAACCAGTAGCTTTACCTCTGATGATTAGAATTCAAGTTGCAAGAAAGTACACTATATATAACCAGAGAAAAAGGTAAAGGTAATAAAGACAAAGTGGGCCGCCTCCATTAACGTTCCTCCAATTCAACATGTTCATTTAAAAACAAGCAATGTACACTCTTACAAAACTTTCATTTATCCAATGCTCAGGGAAAAGAGAAGAAGATGGTGGGAAAGATCTTGAGAGTCAAAGCTTAAGGAAGCTGGCTGTGAACATATATCTTCTGGGAATGGCATAGGTAGACCATGAAGTCTTAAGAATATGACCCCAAAAATATGATCTGAAGAAGAAACACAGCAATAAGTCTACCAAACTGGATGGAAGAAAGTTTACAAAGCTTTTAGCCTACACAACTATTTACATGAAATTGCAAATTGGAAAATGTAAGAGGTTGTCATTACCATGGAAGGGAAAAAAGATTGGCCATGAATTACTAAATAATAACGAATCATCATAATATAAATACACACAGTTTTACATGGTATCTACTGTTTTATTTCAAACTGTATACATATGTACACATTCATTTGTATATTCAGCAAAAATTAATGAAATAAGAGGCCATGTGCATATCAGGATTGCATGAAGGAGTACAAAGGTTATTTCAGAGAAAGAAAATGTAAAGAAAAAACAATTAGATTACAATGTAAAAAACAAACTACAAAATAGCAGTTAAAAATAAACAACAAACAAGTCTTTTAGATAAAAATGACAATGACTTCAACAATGTTCAGAAATCATAATGTGTGTGTTTGTGTGTAATATTAAACATAAATAAGATTTAGTAATACCTATTCTGATAAAACTCATAGTGAGATTCATCTGCAGTGACTTTTATGTTCACAGATTTGACTGAACTAAGTGTGATAAAGATATTGTGTATATTATTTTCAATACCAATATTTCTCACTGAATGAAACACATACATTTCAAAATAAAATGGTGTGTTTTCAACAGCCTTATATAGCAGGGACAATATAACCCTATTGCCTTTTTAATGTGATGTACCCTTCTTGATATGTTATTTGCTATTCTTACCATCTTCAGAGTACACTGTAAAGCTATTCCAAATTCCAGCTCCTCAGTGATTGCCACTAACAATATGCAATGCTGTCTCTATGCTTCACACTCTACTACCATTTACTCTGGTTTCTGTTTTTAATTTGGTTCTTTTTATTGCATCAGTAATCTATGATATTCCAAGTCTGTACTGAGGTAATTTACCATTTTGCTTATGTCTTAGTTTCTATTGCTGTAACAAAACAACGTCCTCAAAAGGAACACATGAGAGAAATGTTGATTTCCCTATGTACCTTGGTCCCAGTTAATTGACTGAAACCCAGGCAAGAACATAGATGAGGGAACACAGTGAGCGTCCTTGGAATAACGCTCATTACCGTCTTCATGTGCATGTTGTCTACAGTCCTCTCTCATATACTTCCCAGAACAACTTGCCTAGAGGTGGCACTGTCACCAAACAGTTGGGTCATTTAATATTAATCATTAATAACATGACTCACATACACACACATGTCAACATGATAGCAGCTATTCCTCAGCTGACATTCCTTCTCAAAGTTTTAGATTTGTGTGCTCATGAATGAAACCAATTTCCACCAAATCTTACTAACGAGAATTTCATTAGATAGTGCTATCCTACTGTGTTAGTTCTATCTTTGTATATTACTTAAAATTTTTGTATGATTTAGTAGTGCTTTTGTTAAGACATAACAAAAAGATATGTTGAGTGTCATCTAAAAATTTAAAACTATTAAAGTTTCAATAATGAACTTTATCTTTGCACTTTTGAAGAAAATTTGAATCCAGTCTAACTAAAAGAACATAACACTTTGGGACAAAGATAGAGCTTTGCAGCCCTGCACTTGATGCCAAGATGGAAAAGACCTCCACAACTACAATGAACTTTCCCCTGGTGCTATGGTAGACAGGGAGGAAGGTGAGCCAGACACTGCAGAACACCAGCATGCTGAATGTTAGGCACTTGGCTTCATTGAATCTGTCAGGAAGATTCCTAGCCAAGAAAGCTACAGCAAAGTTCCCCAGAGCCAAGGAGCCCAAGTATCCCAGGACAAAGTGGAAGACAAGCACTGAGCCTTTGCTGCAAATGATGATGGTCTTCCCATGTTCAATTGTATGTCTCTGTCAATAAAGGGAGGAGATGTTACCAACCAGATTCCACAGAGAACAAGTTGGATTAGGGTACAAGTGGGAATGATCAAGTTAGGTGCCCCTGATGCCAGCATCCCTCTCATCTTATTTCCTGGAGTAGTGAGCTTGAAAGCCATGACCACAGTTATTGTTTTGGCCAACACTGTAGAAACAGCTACTGTGAAAAATACTCCAAATGTGGTCTGCTGCAGGATGCAGGTGGCCTGGTTGGGATGTCCAATGAAGAGCAATGAGCAGAGAAAACAGAACACAAGAGAGATGAGCAGGATGTAGCTGAGAATGTGGTTATTGGTCTTTACAATGGGAGTATCCCTGTACTTCATAAAAGTGACTAGTACTATAACAGTGAGGGCAGAGAAGCACAGGATCATGCATCCTAGAGCCATCCCCAGTGGATCTTCATAAGCCAGAAATGACACAGCTCTTTGGAGGTAGTAGGGTGCTCTAAGTTGACATACTTACCATCTGGACACCTCACACATCGCTCCATATCTGCTGACAAACAACAACAAGTCCTCATAAGATATCATAATTATGTAATTAACAACTGAGTATTTGTTTTATTCAGAGGATTCCTCAATAAATATTTTGGTGTTGAGCATTTATTCCTTCCTTATTGCTGTAGCGAGCATTGACATAAGGTTACTCTGTGTTAACCTATGCTTTGTGATGGAATAAAATACCATCATGGAGAATGCAGGAGAAAAAAAGATACTTAATAATTAAACAGAAAATGAAAGAAAATCTTTTTCAGTGCACTATAAATAATAATATGCATAAACTCAGATTATTTAATACCTCAAACCTTAAATTGACTACTCACAGCTCTGTGCAATGTGCAGACCAAGCTCTCAAAGCCAGTTGATAAAATGCATTATGCACTTTGTTGGGTTTGAGAGTTTAGCCTTTTGTCGGTATCTTCACATAGGTCCAAGACCGTACAATTTCTCACACAAATACTGTATGCATAAAGCATATTTCCATTATTGAAGTTGTGTGCTTCATAGGCCTGTGCAGGTCACCCTCACAGTGGTAAGATCTCTTTGTTCCCAACTACACATTCCAGCCTAGATGGCATGGAGATTATGCATAATCACCAGCATCCCTCTTTCCATAACTAGGTTGTGACTGATGGTAAACACTAGCCCATCTCTGAGTTCATTCTTGCAATCTTCACTAATGCTCTAATTCTTTGGCAGCAAATGCTTCATCCTTTAAGCCATGAGAGCTCTTCAATTATATTTTGGTAAAACATGTTTCCCTGAAACATCTTCCTCTGGTATTTGTCAGGACCAAGTTGGACAATAGGAAAAAAAATTGTGAACTGATCTTGTAATGCAATTACTTTGTAAAAAAAATAAAAATAAAAATAAAAAAATAAAAAACCAAAAACTGTGAACCTTCCAGTTTTCACCTGTGGGTCGAGACCTCTGCCTGGGCCGCCAGAAGTCCATAGCTAACGAGCGCCTGAGAGGAGTGGCCTCCCAGGAACTTGGAAAGGCTGGGAGTGGGGTTAAGGGGAGCAACACCTCTCACCCAGACCTGCCCGGATCTGCTGGGATCCAGGGCCTGAGAACCTGGTGAAAGAAAAACCCCCGAAACTTCCGGTTTTCACCTGTGGGTGGAGACCTCTGCCTGGGCCACCAGGGGCCTGTGCCTGGGGACCTCAGCCTGGGCTACAAGGCTCCACGAGAGATCGGGGAATCCCAGGAGTGCTGACACACCTTTGAGCACAGGCAAAACCACCACTTCTGTTCAAACTCACTGGATCAAAGAGGGACCCTTACAGAGCCTTCAGGGCATAGGAACCAAAGGACACCTGGGGACAAGATCCTTCTGATTCTTTCTGCACCCCAGAGCGGACCCTGTGCGACAGCTCTCTAAACCCAAACACCTCTCAGAGAGAGCTGGTCTTCAAGAAGTACTGACACAGAGGCCTGCAGGAGGGCAAGCCACAACCAGACAGAGTAAAATCAGCTAACATCAGAGTCAACAAGATGGCAAAAGGCAAGGGAAAGAACATAAAGAACAGAAACCAAGAGTACTCCGCACCATCAGAACCCAGCTCCCCCACCACAGCAAGCCCTGGATACCCCAACACACCAGAAAAGCAAGACTCAGATCTTAAATCA
>JAPYYD010002277.1:0-18725 GCA_028551405.1 Uromys caudimaculatus | reverse complement strand
TTGCACTTCTGCCTGTTTGATTGTGATTTCCTGTAATTCTTTAATGGATTTTTGAATTTCCTCTTGAAAGGCTTCTCGTTGTTTATCACTGTTCTCTTGTATTTCGTTAAGAGTGTTATTCATTTCTTTCTTAAAGTCTTCTATCATCATCATGAGAAATGATTTTAAATCTGAGTGTTGCTTTTCTGGTGTGTTGGGGTATCCAGGTCTAGCTGCAGGGGAAGAGCTGGGTTCTGATGGTGCCGAGTACTCTTGGTTTCTGTTTTTTATGTTCTTACCCTTGCCTTTTGCCATCTTGTTAACTCTGATGTTAGCTGATCTTACTCTGTCTGGTTGTTGCTGGCCCCTCCTGCAGGCCTCTGTGTCAGTAGTCCTTGAAGACCAGCTCTCTCTGAGAGGTGTTTGGGTTTGGAGAGCTGTGGCACAGGGTCTGCTCTGGGGTACAGAAAGAAATCAGAAGGATCTTGTCCCCAGCTGTCCCTTGGTTCCTATGCCCTGATGGCTCTGCAAGGGTCCCTCTTGATCCAATGTGTTTGGACAGAAGTGGTGGTTTTGCCTTTTCTCAAAGGTGTGTCAGCACTCCTGGGATACCCGCTCTCTCCTGGAGCCTTGTGGCCCAGGCTGAGGTCCCCAGGCACAGGCCCCTGGTGGCCCAGGCAGAGGTCTCCACCCACAGGTGGAAACCGGAAGGTTCAGAGGTTTTGTGTCCCCAGCTTCCCAGGCCCTGGATCCCAGCGGATACGGGCGGGTCTGGTTCAGAGGTGTTGCTCCCCTAAACCCCACTCACGGCTTTCCCAGGCTCCTGGGAGGGTAGTTTTATGCGGCGCTCGTTGGCTATGGACTCCTGTTGGCCCAGGCAGAGGTCTCCACCCACAGGTGGAAACCGGAAGGTTCAGAGGTTTTGTGTCCCCAGCTTCCCAGGCCCAGGATCCCAGTGGATACGGGCGGGTCCGGGTGAGAGGTGTTGCTCCCCTTAACCCCACTCACGGCTTTCCCAAGCTCCTGGGAGGGTAGCTTTATCCAGCACTTGTTGGCTATGGACTCCTGGTGGCCCAGGCAGAGGTCGTTTTCCTGTAATTCTTTAAGGGATTTTTGTGTTTCCTCTTTAAGGGCTTCTACCTGATTACCTGTGTTCTCCTGTATTTCCTTAAGGGAGTTATTTATGTCCTTTTTAAAGTCCTAGATCATCATCATGAGAAGTGATTTTAGATCCAAATCTCGCTTTTCTGATGTGATGGTGTACCCAAGATTTGTTATGGTGAGAGAATTAGGTTCTGATGCTGCCAGGTAACTTTGGTTTCTGTTGCTTATGTTCTTGCACTTTACTCCTGCCATCTGGTTATCTCTAGTACTACCTGCACTCACTATATCTGACCGGAGACTGTCCTTCCTGTGATCATGATTGTGTCAGAACTCCCAGTCACAGCTAGTCCTGTGGTTCTGGGATCCTGTGATCCTGAGATCCTGGGTCTGACAGAGCTCCTGGGAGTCAGGCTGCCTCTGTGACCTTGAGATCCTGGTGTGACCAAGCTCCTGGGATCCTGGGATCCTCGATGTGTTAGAACACCTGGGAGTTGACCTTCCTCTGGGTGTTGTGGGAGTGGATGAGGAGTTCGTGCTCAAGGTCGGCTCAGGACACTGGCCCAGACCAGAAGGAACCCATGCCACTGGTCTGGAGGGATTCCTGGGACCCTGGATCCCACTGGTCACAGTTACTCCCGGTGTTCAGACACATGTTGAGTGCTCCTCACCACTGATCCACCACCCAGAGATTCTTAGTGAGATTATTCTTTAAAATAAAAAGAAAATAATCGAAAAGAAAAAAAGTGGGCTGGAAAGATGGCACAGCAGTTAAGAGCACTGATTGCTCTTCCAGAGGTCCTTAATTCAATTCCCAGCAACCACATGGTGGCTCACAACCATCTGTAATGGGATCTGATGCCCTCTTCTGGTGTGTCTGAGGATAGCTACAGAGTACTCATGTAAATAAAATAAATTCTTATTAAACAAAAAGCTTTAGAAAAAAAGCAAGTTATTAATGAAAATTGAAAACATATTAACATATTTATTTAGTGTGACTAATTTGGAACACAGATAAAGATATGAGGTAATTAATCTATCCTTGGGTTCCTAAATGATTTAGATAAAAGTCAAGAGATACACAACCAAGGAAGGTAAGCAAGTTATATAATTTCTTTCACATCCATAAATCCTTCCCTGATCTTAGCTTTTTCTCCTGCAAAGTATTCAGATAATGAGGTAAATGTTTAGTCAGCAGAGAAGTTATTATCTGGATGAATCAATCTTTTCCCAGAATGAAATCTAGGGGAAATCCTAATTTTATGGGATTTACTGTTTCACTCGATGTTGGTCAAAAGTAGAGATATAAACATCTCTTTAGAATATCCTTACTCCTACCAGCCAGGCAGGTCATCCAGATGACACAGTTGTAACTGGGGAGTTATAAGGTCCAATTGGAGACCACCAAGAGTTGGCCTGGAGGCACTGCCATTGACAGCTCTAGGTAGTTGCCAGGACAAGGAAAGAGTGTAAGACCTGGAATGTCAAATCTGATTTTTATTAATCTTAAAATAATCCTGTTTTTCATCTCCTGTGGAAGCAATACAAAACCTCTTCAATACAACACAGTTCCTGCCTTTCATTCTTAGGTTATCACTGCAGCTGTGCTGTATCATTGGCACTTAAAAATGTAAAGTTAATAAAGCATCATTTACTCTATTTCTGGGAGATTCCTTAGCCCCTTTCTATTCTATGAATGTTTCCTTTGAAGTCCTGTCTATTGAAGTCTATTTCTCTATAATTGCTTGCTTGTCCGGTAGGATTGTACAATATGCCAGTAACATGTTTTATACTTTAATGTCTAAAAAGTTGTTGGTGGAGTATTGACAGCTTTAATCATCAAAGACATTTCCAAGATTGTCATCATCTCTAGTAAATGAGCAATCTCAAAATCAGTCTTTTCAAAACTTAAAGCAGTTTGCTCATTGATATATCTTAATTCTGCAAAGTCTATAAAATAAAGCACATAGTCTATTGTATGACATTGCTTTAAATTAGCATCACTGGGTAGAATCTGGATTTTTACTCAGAGTATTTTATCTGTATGGGATGCCCTTTTAATTCCCAAGGTCTTTGCGGATTTTCCTCACCTGGAAGTATCTTTTCTGTCATGTTTGAAGGTTCAAGAGTGGATTCTTTTGGAGATTTTTTATTCTTATTTAATGAATCCTCTAATATCTGTTCTATGGCCTACAATCTAGCATTTAATATTTTAGTCTTTTCCTTTTCTGTGTCTGATTTATTCTGATCTCTCTTTAAAAGAACATATAAATTTGTAATCATTACTGAACATATTATTTTTGTTTAGAGAGTCAAAACAGAACTATATGGAACCCAAGTGCCTTTTTCTACTGTGTTTTCCATTTTTAATATGGAAAATATTTCCTTTTTTAATCTCTCCATCCTTTGGAAACTTCATTTTATTTTTCTATATCTTTCTTTTTTTATTTTCAATTTCTTTTTTTTTTTCCCTTTGGTTTTTCGAGACAGGGTTGCTCTGTATAGCCCTGGCTGTCCTGGAACTCACTCTGTAGACCAGGCTGGCCTCAAACTCAGAAATTCACCTGCCTCTGCCTCCCAGTGCTGGGATTAAAGGTGTGTGCCACCACTGCCTGGCTATATCTTTCTTTATTATAGACACTTTTTCATTCTCTTTCATTTCTTTGGAGACTTTATTTTCCATAGGTGTTTATTAATTTCTCTCATTGTTTTCTAAACGTAAATGTCTTTTTGAGTATTAAATTTTCTCTGAAATCTTTTGTTTGGGGAAATCTTTTTTTTTTTTTTTTTTTTTGGTTTTGGTTTTGGTTTTTTGAGACAGGGTTTCTCTGTGTAGTCCTGGCTGTCCTGGAACTCAGAAATCCACCTGCCTCTACCTCCTGAGTCCTTGGATTAGAGGCATGCACCACCACTGCCTGGCTGGGGAAATCTTTTTAATATTATTTATCTCTCTCTTGAAAGATTTTATTTGATTATTTTCAACTAAATATTTATATCTACTGTTTTCAAACTTACACTTATGGCCTGAGACTTCAGGCCACCAGCTGAGATAGCTCAGGGGCCTCTAGTTAAAAAAGCTGTCCCTAGAAACTGAGTTGAGGCACAAGTAGGAGAGCTAGCTTTTCAGCCCCCTCAGTCATGCCGCAGCGCTGGGAAATGTTCCTTTTGTCCTTCTGTGTATTTACTGGTTCCTCAGGCAGGCACATGTCTATGTTGGCTAGCTCTGCCCCCTCGTATTGGTCTAGTAGGCAGCCCTTGCTGGTTTTATGGCCTGGAGCAGCTGTTTACCTTTTGACTTCCACCCACACTTGGAAAGTGGCTCCAGGCCTTAGGGAGCATGTTCTGGGCCACTACAGGCTTCTTCCACAGGTGCTCATTGGTTTCTCAGGAGCCCAGACTCTTCAGTCCAACTGCCCTGCCTGGGAAGTACAGGAAAGCTCCAGGCTGAGAGACAACAGGTCACCAGCTGAGTTAGCTCGTGGGCCTCTAGTTAAAACAGCTGTGACTAGGAATTGACTTGAGGTGCCAGAAGAGCCAGCTTTTCTACAAAGAAAGATTGCTTGTTTGTTTTCAGAGGTGTCTTCCGCCCAGCCTCTGGAGTTTCCCACTTCTTGGCTAAAATCCCCGTCTTCCACCCGGGAATTCTCAGACTCTAAGCTAGGATCTTAAAAGTTTGGATTCTCTGCCCGCTGTTGGGCACCGTTTGTAACCATGAGCTTTTCTAGCCAGCCTCTTTGTTCCCAGAATACATGCCTAGGCCATAAGATTTGGCTCGTTCCCTAATTATCTTATAACTTATATAACCTGTTTATTCTAGTCTGTTTGGCACATGGGTAGTTAACTTTCCTCAGCTTCATGTGTCTATTTCCTCCAACCCCAGGTGGAATCTCCCACATATGTCTAACACTTAAATTCCACTCTCTATCAGATGTCCCACCTTCTTTTTTCCTGCCTCAGCTAATAGGCCATCAGGTGTTTATTGACAAGTGATGCTTCTACACAGTACATAAGAGAAAGAATAGAGATGTTCCATTATTCCTCTGTCTCCTATCATTCGATGGTGATAAAGTCCCTGCTAAATGCTTGTTGGATTCACTGGATTTCCTCTGTGAAAACTCTCCACATTGCTTTATTTCATTGCTAGCACAATTCTCCTAAGGTGAGTAAAAATAACAAAAAAGCATGAGTAATTCAAGATATACTCTTTCCTTTTGGAAATTTTTTGAGACAGGATGTCTCTACATTGCTATGACTCTCCTAGAACTCACTATGTGGACCAATGTGGCCTCAAACTCAGAAATTGGCCTGCCACTGCCCCCCTGGTGATGGGATTACAGGGATGCACCTCTAAGAACAGCTTATAATTTTGAAAATGACATATTTTTGAACCAGAGAATGAAAAGATAAAAATAAGATTTGAAAAGAAACCATCATTGATTGGATGAACAGTAATACTTCTTAAAATTCTACAATAATCATTTAAACTGGCAAGTCATTTCATATGTTCTCAATAGTTGGGTTATTTTCTTTGCATTGTTATTTTCATCCATTTAAAAATGTTTGAAATGTGCTTGTGTGCACACACTTGTCCCATGGTGCTCATGTGGCAGGGAGAGAACAACTTATTGGTGTCTACTATCTACTTCATCTATGTGAATTCTAGAGGTAAAATCCAGGGAGTTTTTTGGGTTTAAAAATCATTTATGTATTAGCTGGTGTGGGGGTATACATATGCTACAGACCAAGTGTAGAAATAAGATAACAATTTGTAGGACTAATATTAGTCTCCCAAAGATTGAATTCAGGTCATTAGGCTTAGTAGGAAGCAATATTACCCACTGAGACCATTCTCTAGCATTCATTTGTAGTTCTGAGAAAATGGTATGCACAAGTGTTTACTACCCAGAATAAATGAACACATTCTCCCCAAAAAGAGCAGTATATCATTTTCATTTGCAAATAGGATTTATTATTCAATTCTCTTGTTTTCCTCCATCCTTAGATGACAATATGCTTATAATCTGAAATAGAATGCAATATTTTACTAATGTATTATGTCAACTAATCTTAATGGAACATCAATGAGATGGCTCAGTGGGAAGTCTGGGGTATTCAAAGCTGGCATCCTGACCCTGATCATCATATAAAGATGGCCAAAGTAGACCCCACAAAGTTGTCTTCTCCTCTCCACCTATCTGTCATGGTCCCAAACCCCATAACTGTGTTTTACACACACACACACACACACACACACACACACACACACACACACACATACACAATTTAAAAAAAAAATCTCCTGGCTGTTGAGTTATATAGCATCTCTAGATAATTCTATTAGAAGGTGATACTTCAAAATGAAGTGCCAATGGTAACTAATGGGAACATGAAGCTTCTCACTGTGGCCTATAAGGTATCACAAATCCTCACTGGGCTAAAGGCAATCTCCACACTCTCAATGTGGTCTAAGGTCTTCAAGTCTCATTGAGGCCTTCTGCTTTTCCCAGGTTCTCATTGGAGACTAAAACCTTCTACAGGTTCTCACTGGAAATAGCTTAAGGCTTTCTCCAGGTGCTAACAGCATGCTAAAGCTCTCCCCCAAAGTCTCATAGAGTCCCTGCATCTTCCCTATGTTCTCATTGCAGCCTACAACTTTCTGCAGGTTCCTACTTGTATTTAAGGCCTTCTCTGCTGTTTTTAACACATTCCCAAGCATTCAATATTCCAAAGAAAGACTGGGAAGCCAGATGCTGAGGTAAAAGCCTGATAGCTTAGAGAGCCAAACACCCACCTGACCTTCCTTCTTGGGAAAGATCCCAAAAGGAAAAGGAAGTTGTCCTCCACGCTACCTTAAAAACGCCTCTAACTGAATGGCACCCCCTTCTATTTCCCATGTATGTCTCTGTCCATCCTCCTGACTTCCCCTTACTCTATTATTTTTTTTCTGTGTTCACTTCCTGTCAACTGCTTGCTTGCTCCTCTTTTTTGATCTATGACTCATTTTATTTAATCTTGTTTACACAAAAGAGAAAGTTCTTGGATTAAAGGTATGCTCTAGAGAAGAGCCACACAAAAATTTCAAACAGGATTTTCCAGTATGCATGGCAATCTTGGGGTTCACAATGTGATCAAACATCCTGCAACAGAATCCAGTGACAAACTGTGGATTTCTTAAGGCCTAAAGGAGAGTTAGATAAAGCCTTACATTGAAATAAGCACCTGCAGATGCTCTTAAAGTCCAAAGAGAACAAGCAGAAAGTTTCAGGCCACAGTAAGAACATATAGAATCCTTTTTTACACAGTGAAAACATATCAACGGGGGGCTGGAGGGGTTGCTCAGCGGTTAAGAGCACTGGCTGCTCTTCTAGGGGTCCTGAGCTCAATTCCCAGCAACCACAGGGTGGCTCATAACCATCTGTAATGGGATTCGATGCCCTCTTCTGGTGTGTCTGAAGACAGCTAAAGTGTGTCAGATGTCAGGTCCCGGGGTGCACAGTGGGTCAATACAGGTCTTCCATGTTACTGCCAATTCAAGGTGCAGGACCATCAGGTACCGAATGCTCAAAAGCAAAAATGAAGCCAGGAGCACCAGGCAAGAGTGGAAACCCAGTACTGGAATGATCCAAGATTTCTTGCTGGGAGGGACCCGTAGGGTCACGGGATGATGATGTCATAAGACCAGGCAGCTCCCGGCCTTTCTGGAAACAGCACTGTTTTCAGGGTCTCAGCGGCCCGTTGCCTTGCAGGAGGGGAATGGAAAGTCTGCTGGATGATGACATCATAAGGCGCCGGGCTTCAGGCTAAGCATGAATCTGTACTGGTTCTGGAGCCACTCTGCTGCACTTCTTGCCGGGAAGGGAGAGGGAGGGCGCAGGGCGATGATGTCATAAGAACTGAAGACCACTCTGGTCCCCAGCTGGAAAAACTAACTGTCGTGCGACAGTGACATTTCAGAACCGTGTACCCGGCTGTATAAGAAGGGAGGGATGTGAGGATGTCGACCAGAGCTATGATGTCACAGGTAAGCGCCGGATATGGTAGGCGGGGCTTGTTCAGAATTTCAGACTGTATCCAGCTGAGTGAGTAAGTCACGTGGTCGCTCGGCACCGCCATATTGAGAGACTTCACAAGCCCACTCCCCGCCTAGGCCGGCTCTCGCCATATCGCGAGTGGCTCAGTGGCTTTAAGTGGCATGCGTGACAGTCACGTCCGGGGAGTGGCTGGATGCGCCATCAACGCAGAGCTACTGTGGCCTAGCCGGACGAGACGGGGGCGAGACCAGGATTGGAAGACGGGGCGTCCCAGTTGTTCAGGGGAGGGCGCGGTAGCCACTATTCAAGGTACTTTTTTGGGATGCCGTGGTCTGTAGTCAAGGGCGGGACTGCTGGAGTCACAAGCGTAGTGATGTGACTCAAAGCCTCGCCCCCTTCCCCACATGATGGAGTCTATGCTATGTCTTTCAGGGAGGGTGTGGGAGATAGGAACGAGGGGGCGGGGCTAAGGGCGGAAGGTGGAGCCACAGGCGTGAGGGGCCCCAGGTAAGGGGGACAGCTGTCAATCACAGTTCCCAATTAGTCAGCAGTCAATCAGGGGAGACAGGCTGAGGTTGCAGTGCTAAGGGAGGAAAGGTGGAGGTGGGGGTTGAGGGTATGGGGCTTAGAGAGATGTCTGACAATCACAGCTCCCAGTCAGTCGTTCAGCTGTCTATCATATTGTATGTAGTAAGCTTGTACACGTTTGATCACGTATGTATTAATACATGTATGTATGTTTTCAGTCACCGTGATGACTGGCATCCACCTCTCCTTCTTGACCTGTGGGTTTTTGGGTATTTACCACCTAGGGGCGGCAACTGTGCAGTGCACACTTGGGCGAGGCCTGCTGCATGAGGTCACGGGCTTCAATGGTGCCTCAGCTGGGGTGCTAGTAGCTGCGGTGCTGCTGACAGCTCCAGAGAGGATCCAGGGGAGGGAGCATGGGGGACACAGTGGGACGTGTACATGTGTGGCGTGTGTGTGACATATGTATGATACATGCCATATGATGTAACATGGTGTACTACTACATACATGTGATACATGTGTAATAGAGTGTACACACAGCACACAGTGTGACACATACTGCGTGCGATATGGTGTGTGCTCAATGTGACTTCATATATGGTGTGTGATATCGTGTGCGTACAAATATGGTATAGTACAGACAGCATATAGTATGATCTATGTATTAAATACATGGAACACACATGTATGACATATACCTGACATGATTCAGTGTCCACACAACATACCCTGAAATACATTTAATATAAACTGCTGACTATGTAACACACAGTATATGTAACCTACAACATACTATGTCATACGCACAGCATGTAACAGTAAATCGAGTATGAATGCAAGACTGATCATGTGTCCGTGCATCATTTATGTAGACGCCTATGTACAGCATGACAGATAATATCCATCAACATAACACGTAATGTCCCGTCAGAATATCCTTGCAATGTGCAGGGATGTCACTTGTGTGAGAACTAAACATGTTCTATATTACACAGTATGTGTTATACATGTCATTACGTGTTGTCTATTGTACATTACATGTTATATGTTACATAAAATATAAATGATAACATAAACATGGCAGGCTGAAGCATGTAATTCAATGTATCATCCATGTGATACGCTGTGCGGTAAGGTCACTTTGTATAACATGACTACATGTGTTACATTTTCTTTATTACATAGTATGTGTTACACATGTCATTGTGTGTATTACATTATGTATAAAATAGAAGTGATAGTAACAAATGTATGTTGAAGTGTGTAACTCCATTGTATCATACATGTGATATTGCAAACAATAAGAGGTCACATTACATTACATATATATATACATGCTGCATTTTATATGATCTATAACATCACATAAGATATGTGTAGATACATCATGTGACTATACTGTTTTATGTTCTATGACATCACATGACTGCGTGTTATGTAGTATAGTTCTATATGTCTTATATAAAATGATGAGTATTATTTATAGAACACGAGATGGAATATAATAACATGTATGTCATAACACATGGTGCATTGTACCATACACATACATGTAGTGAGGTATAGATAATCACATGTAATATCTTGTAATATGATAATATGTAGTATGTGTAATGCAGTGTAATGTGTATGACACCTAACATACATACCTTAAAGAACAAGCACATAACACATACCATCATATGACATCATATGACGTCATCTGTGACACACATGGTATACAGTAGTGTCACTCTCCCCTGTAGGTGTGTACCAGGTTTGTGTTTGCCTTCACAGAGGAGAGGAGGATGCCGGTGCTGGGGCCCGCCATGCCTGGATATGATTTCATGGCCAGGCTGAGGTGGGTGTGACCGCACGCATGTTCTACCCAGAGCTAGACAAGGGAGTGCGCAGTGCCTGACTCTCTGTCCTCCCGTGTTGGTGTGCTTGTGAATCCATGTCCTCGCTTGTCTGTGTCCCCACATGTCCTTGCATGTGCAAGAGCAGCATTGACTCCATTCTTCCCCAGCACGCCCACGAGCTGGCTCAAGAACAGCTGCACGTGTCCATCACCGCCATGGCAGACCTGCAAAACCACCTGGTGTCTGGCTTTGCCTCCAGGGATGACCTCATCACGGTAAGGGCGTGTTCACATGGCTCTGCATGTCATGGGTGTGTGTGTGTGTGTGTGTGTGTGTGTTTTCAGGACCAATCTAGGTCCCACCCCAGATTTGTGTTTCAGAGATCTTATTTATTTCTTGTGCCTGGGCTTGTGTTGGCCTTCAGGAAACTCACTTCCTGAAAAAGAAAAGAAAACAAAACGAAGTCAATCAACAGACTAAACAAGTTCCCTGCCTTTCCACCTCCTGCCTATCTATCTGTCTTTCAGGGATACACATGACCCATGCTATATTTATTATATCATTATCAAAGAATGGCACCAAGTCTCATGATAGCATCCATCTTACGAGGATTCCCAGGTGAAACTGAGAACAACCAAAGCAGTAGTGGTTTTTTGTTCTGTGAGAATGGTAAAGTTCTTTCCCATCAGGGAATTCCAGATTCTTGGATAACCTACTTTCTACTTTCCTTGGGGTAGGAAAATAATTGCTAATATTATGAAAAATAGAATAAGGATCGTAGATAAGAGAAAAGATAGAAGCTGATTTCACATAGCAAACAAATCCTTTGTCCTAACCATGAGCCTAATCCTAACCCTGATATTTCTTCTCTGTGTAATATGGATACTATTGACTCAGTGGGACTGTAAAAAATAATGATGGCCAACTTAACCCTAACCCTGAGCCTAATGTTGTGACTTAGCCTAAACATCTTACATTATCTTATCCCCTTAATTTCCTAACTTCCCTAAATCAAATCTTAACAACCCTAACCCTGAGCTTAACCCTGGGACTTAACCTAAACCTCTAACCCTATCCTAACCCTCAACTCCTTAATTTCCTAACCAGCATAACCCTATTCCTAACAACCCTTATTCTAATCTTAACTATAGCCCTCTAATTCCCTAACCCTAAGTCTAACCCTGCTTACTGTGGGGGATATTTCTTAATTATACCTTTTGAAGGAGAAACTCTTTATTAATCTTGATCTTTTGAAATGTTCAGATCCACTTTTACTCTAGGCTATAGATTCCTTTGGCAACCTACATATATAAAGGACATTGATCAGGGTAGTTGTTTCATTTTTTGTACTTGTCCTACATTTTTACCAAAGAAAGGTGATTGTTTGTTTTTTAAACTGGCACTAGTAACTACCTATTTCTTGAAAATTCTAGTATATACTGAAGATCAGCTGTAATACTGCAGCTACAAATCAACCAAGCCTTGGTTTTTCTAATTTCCCTTGCCTGACAGGCTTTATTGGCACATTCCATTAAATACTCTTTCTACATACATAGAGAAATTCATTCTCTTTATGATTTAAGATATGTTTAGGTAGAGAACCTGTACTAATGCGACTGTGGTTTTTCTCCACTTTACCACTGATGAAGATGTGCTGGCTAACAATAGTGTTCCATAGTGTTTCCCTTATGTTTGGCTTTTCTCCCAGGGTGGTTTGATACCTATCATCTGCTGAAAGGGAGCTGCAATTTCCCTGAGCCCAGAATGAAGCCACAACACAAAATTCTTGTTTCATAATATCCCTCTTTAATGTTAATAGCTTGGGCCCTCTTCCATTCCTTGGTCAGATTGATACCTCCACGGCTCCTTGAGTAATGGGGTATGCAAGCTATTCACCTTGATTTCAGGAAGAAGAAGGCAAGTGATGTGAGGAAAGTTCTGGCAAGGAAGAAGGTCAGGTCCTGGTAAGTGAGGTATCAGTGCTCACAGAGGGGAGGAGCAGGAAGCTCACTAGCCTGAGCTGGAAGGGTGAGTTCTCCCCCAGGGCTGGGTGGGGTGAGAGTCCTCTGGAAGTACCTTCACAAATGCTAGTGGAGTGCAAAGCCCTCCTGAGAGCTCAAAAACATCTAGCCCTGCACAGGAAGCACACTTTAAATTGAGGAATAATCACTGCCCAATCAAGGCCTCCAGGCAGACCTGCCAGTCAGACAAAGAGAATGGACCTTCCAGGTACCTTTCCGCAAGTTCACTGTGGCTGTACAGGCTTGAATGGTTCCATGTCCTGGTCTGAGCTTACCTGTTGAATGCTATGAGGGGACCTCAGGGAAGCTCTGAAATCCAGACATGGTGAGCACAGGGTCACTGCCCTCAATGGGGAGGAGCAGGCAGCTGAGTAGTGGGAGCTGAGGTGTGGGGCCTCTCTGGGGCTGGATGGGAAACATCAGCCAGATGAGACCAGCTGTGCGGTCTCTTGTGGTGCTCCTCACCTGCTAGATCAGGCGATGGCCTCTGAATAACTTCACGATCATGGCTGATTCTGACTCTTCCCAAAATGTCTGGACCATTGGCTTCCCTGTAGAAACATCATGGATGGTTTCTTTGTGTCTGAAGCATATTTCTTCAATCCATTCTGTCTTTTATAGTACACACTGAGAAAACAGGGAGAAACCTAATTGGTCTGCTTTCATATCTTACTTGTTTTTGTTTTATTTAAGTTTTGTTAATTTTTTTCTGTTGCAGTGTTTTAATTTTTTATTTTATATGTTTAGTGTTTTGATTATTATGTGGCAAAAGGACATTTATTGTCCAATACATTTGGTATTTAGGTGCTTCTTGTACCACAATAGGCATATTCTTCGTTATTTTAGAAAAATTTTCATTTATGGTTTCATTGAAAATATTTTCTAGACCTTTGAGCTGATATTCTTATTCTATTTCAATCATTTGTAGTTTTTGCCTTCTCATATGTTGCAGAGTTCCTGGTTGTTTAGTGCCAGGGAACTTTTCGAATCTACATTTTTTTTTTTAACCACTGTATCCATTATTTTTCTATACAACTTTTTTTTTTTTAAAGATTTATTTATTTATTATATGTAAGTACACTGTAGCTGTCTTCAGACACCAAAGCAGAGGGCATCAGATCTCATTATGGATGGTTGTGAGCCACCATGTGGTTGCTGGGATTTGAACTCAGGACCTTCGGAAGAGCAGTCAGTGCTCTTACCCGCTGAGCCATCTCTCCAGCCCCTTTTCTATACAACTTTAATGCCTGAGATTCTGTCTTCCTTTCCTGTTCTGTGGGTGAACTTTGCCTTTGCAGTTGTCAGTGTACAGGCAATTTGGATGACTGCTCTGAGGGACTTAGCAACTGCTTATGTCATTACCTTCCTCCATCACCTGCTGCTGTTGCCAGGCATGCCTTCTATACGTGGACCACCAGCTCGAGCAGCTCTCTATTTTTTTGTTCTTTCTTTCTGTTCTCTGCACATACACCCTCTCCATTCTCTTTCTCTACCCTCATGGCTTTCTCTCTGTTCCCAACTGTGTGCCCTCTTGTGTCCCTCTGTCTCTTCCCCAGGTTCTCACTCCTCTCCCTTCCCCCAAACAACCTCTTTTGCACCATAGCCGTGGCATGTTTTAATTTCTCAGAACCTACGGTGATAGGAAAGCTTGGATTTCTTGGTGACATCTTTTTCTGGCAGTTATTCATTATATTCCTATGCTGGTGTCTAGGCTCCTGGGTTTGAGGTGATTATTGGTCTAGGTATTGGTTTCTGGGTTTGCTTTGTTTGGGTGGGAGTTTTGTTCCTGGGTTACATTTTGCTGTCTGGATTAGCACAGTGTTGGCTCAATGTTGCCTCTTTTACTGACCTGTTTGGTGGGTATGTTCAAGAGGGAATGCTTGCTAATGTTGGAAGCTGGAAGAAGAGGCAGGCGGGAAGAGATGATCTTAGCAATCCATGAGGAGACACAGTCAGGAGAGAGATTAAGCTGCCTCTGGTGCTTAGTACAGTGCTAGGGGCAACTGTGAAAATGGCATCTGGGATAACAATTGTCTGGTAGACACGTGGAAAGGTTGCATTGTCTCCTGGCAGTTAAAGCCTGTGATTGAGTAGGAGTGTCTGCCAAAAGGGGGGCTGAGTCACAAGGATGAGGGAGGAAAGGAAGGGCTAGTGGGGATTGTTTGTCTGTTTTCATTAAACTAGGCTCTATGGTGGTCTTTGAGGTCCCTGGAATTAGGCATAACATCTTGTTGCCTTGACTCGAGTCCCAAGACCCCCAGGACTCTCAAATTAAGGGCTAAAAGACCAGTTGTTAAGGAGATGTGTCATACATGTCATTGTTGTTCCTTGTGTCAGTGCCTTGTTTGTTAGATTTGTGTTTGTGTGCTTTGCTTTTCAGATTTTTCTTGAGTATTTGTGGAGAGAGATGACTAAAGTAAATGTGGAACCCCGGTACCATAGATGTGATGGAGACTGGTATCTTCAGGGGCTTGGAAGATGCTCCAGAGCTGGTATAGGGGTTGTTGTGCCCTTGGTCTTAACTGCTAGGGAAGTTAGAGCAGACTTGGAACCCTGCCACATGGCTCACAACTGCCTTCCTGTCTTCATTTTCAGCTGTATCCAAGGAAAGGAATCCTCTGGGTAAACTTTACCGCCCCCTTGTGGCTGTCTATTGTGTGTATGGCAGTTTCTTATTCTGTGACTGAGAGTGGAAATGAGATCTTTTCCATCCCAATAGATTTAGTTACTAACCCCCTACCTTGGGTGAAATCCTTCTTGCCATTTGAACCTAGACCCACTAAATTGCCCATGACAGAAAGCTCTTGCAGACAACATCCAGGGCAAAAGCAAGCTCTTCCTATGCTCTTTTACATGGTGGAAAAGACAATGACCTCATTTTCCCGCTCCTTAATAACCCTGTTCCCAGCCATATGTGACTCTGTAGTTTTGAACATAGAGCTGTCATTAGATGGAAAGTTGTTCTTTATCCATTGCACCAAAGTTAGCGTATCTTCCTTGGACCAGAGGTCTAATTTCTAGGTTTGTGGGGTAATGTGCTTCTCAGTTTACCTTCCAGCTATTTTACCCACCTCTATGGTACCACTGGCCTTAGAACCCAGGGTTTAAGATGCCTCACCCCAAAAAGCACAGCCTCTGAACACCCCATTCCTGTGTATCCCTCCCTGCTCTGAGTCAGGTGCACTTCCCATTTTGTCATGGCTCAGACACAACCCCATCTCTCATTCTGTGGCAGGGGCTCCTGTGTTTGATATCCTCAGGTCATTGGTTTTGTTTGTTTGTTTGTTTGTTTGTTTTTTGGTTTTCCAAGACAGGGTTTCTCTGTGTAGCCCTGGCTGTCCTGGAACTCACTCTGTAGATCAGGCTGACCTGGAACTCAGAAATTCTCCTGCCTCTGCCTCTGGATTGCTCGGGTTATAGGCAGGCACCACCACTGCTGGGCTGACTGACTGCATTTTCATCGAAGGATGAACATGAGACTATAATGATTAGGGTCAGAATGCAGTTGATTGAAGCAAAAAGCTTCTAGATAGGATGATGTCTTCGAATGCTTGTCTGTCCTGTTTGGCTTTCTTTGTGGAGCTCGTGGAAGTTCTCGTACAAGGAGCCTTTCCAGATAACTTTTGGGGGAGAGGATAGTGTGTATAGATCCAAAAAATTCTTTTTTCCTTTCTTTTATTTTTTGTTTCTCCAATAATTTATATATCCATTATCACTCTGTTCACAGTCCCCACTTGAGGTCCCCTTCCCTCACAGAGTCCCTCTGCCCAATCTCCTTTGTTTCTCCTTTGAGAGAGTGGGTGCCACCTGGCTATCTCCACACCATGGTGCATCAAGTCTCTGCTGAGTTAAGTGCATGCTCTCCCACTGAGACCAGACATGGCAGCCCAGTTAAGGGAACAGATTCCAAAGATAGGCCACCGCCTTTGTGACAGTCCCTTCTACAGTTGTTGGAGGACCTTCATGAAGACTGAGCTGCACATCTGCTACCTATGTGTCAGGGGCCTTAGTTCATCCTGTGTATGCCTTTGGGTTGGTGGCTCAGTCTCTGAGTCTCTACCAGGGTCCAAGTTAGTTGAGGCTGTTGGTCTACCTGTGGAGTTCCTATCCTCTTCAGGATATTCAATCTTTCCCCCAACTCTTCCATAAGAGTCTCCAAGGTCCATTCAATGTTTGACTGTGGTTCTCTGCATCTGTTTCAGTCAGCTGCTGGGTGGAGCCTCTGAATTGACAATTATGCAAGGCTCCCTGAGGGAGCATAACAGAGCATCCCTAAGAATGTCATAGACTGGTGCTTGCCCATGGAATGGATCTCTAGTTGTGAGAGATTTCGTTAGCCATTACCTCAATCTCTGCTCCAGCTTTGCACATGCACTTTTTTAAAAAACAGGACAAGTTTTGTTCTTTGTGTCTCCAGTGTTGTGATTCAAACTGATCCTTCAGCTTTCTTCTCATGCTCCCATACATTCACCATTTGGACTCTGTCCCTAACTCACATAAGATACAGTAGATACATTCACTGTTCAATAGGGACTATTTTGTAATCCTAGAGGTTTTATATTTTTAATTTTATTTATTTCTTTATTTTGTTTATGAAAACAAAATTTCTCTGTGAAACCCTTCCTGTACTGATAGTAGGTATAGAAACCACATAAGCCATCTGACATATTTATGTACAATATGCATATGTTTTTGTGTAGCTCTACATCCACATATTCAGTTTTGAAATTTGGCCAAATGTATAGGTTATATACTATTTCTCAGGATGGCATGTGTTTTTGATATCAATACTACTTGAGGTTTCAGAGTCATTGAATTGCATGTGTATGAGATTCTGCCTAATTCTTGTGTTTGTTCTGAAATTTTTGAATAAATGGTATTTGAAGTATTTTGCCTGTGTTCATGACTATGACTACCATGTGTACCTCACCTTTACTGTTGTCAGAAGATGGCCTCAGAACTCCTGATCTTCATGTAATGGATAGCTGTTGGACCCATGTATATGCTAGAAATTGTCCATCGTTATGTGGAAGAGCAGCAAGAGCTTTCCACTTCGGAGCTATCTCTTTCTTCTGCCCTATGTTTCTTATTTATGAACAACATTTACATTACTAGTTTTTTCATCTGTCAATTTCTGTTTAAACATGCACTCCCTTTTAGTCAAATTTTAGTAATATTGCAGTTTAAACTGGTGTACTTCAGGTTTCTACAAGATGAATACAGAATTGCAGTGGATGAATAATTCTTTGTAGGAATTTCAGGAAAGAACTGTGATTTGTCTGTATCATTTTTGTGTTTTTGGTTGGTATTTGCAAGGGAGTGAGGGTCTTAATATGTAACTTTTGCTGTCCTGGATTTCATTGCATAGACCAAGCTCACATCTAGCTCAATGATATACACCTGCCTATGCCTCTAGCATTAAAGATATGAGTAAATACACCCAGCTTGTACATTAGTTTTGTAGTTAGTAATTGTTCATAGAATTTCTCAGAAGTGTATTTGGTACTGTTGATCCATTTCCCCCTGCATTTCCCTATCAATTGCCATTTCTCTTGCAGGCTATATATTATACAAAAGGTTCAGAAGTGACCCAGGTGAATCGTATAATTCATGTTCCTTTTAAAATGACATGGTGATTACAATATAACTTCTGTGTCAGGAAATAAGTAGAAGGAGCAGCAGAATTAATATGAATATATTGTAAAGGGAGCATATATTTATTTTACATTGATTTCAGTATCCTGCGTTGTGTTGTGCTTATGTATGGGATATTTCAGGATGCAGTGACTTTTGATGATGTGCATGTGAACTTCACTGGGGAAGAGTGGAATCTGCTTGATCCTTCCCAGAAGAATCTCTACAAAGATGTGATGTTGGAGACTTACCTGAACCTCACTGCTATAGGTAAGTCTGTGACTTTTCTTTTCCTTTTCAAAATAAGGGAATAAATGTTTCTTGGTTATTGATGATCTCCTGTTATTTCAATTGAGAACAAGGTTTTTGCTGTGAAAGTTAATATGAGCTTGTATTTTGCCTAATTTCTATGATTCATTTCTCGTACTGTGTTTTAGGCTACAATTGGGATGACCATCATATTGAAGAACATTGTCAAAGTTCTGGAAAACATGAAAGGTAAGTTTGATATGCAAGGTGATACAAATAGGCTTCTAAGGAAATTTTAATATCTTCTGGGAGCTCTAAAGAAAATCAAGAGTGGGTAT
>JAPYYD010002276.1:0-18733 GCA_028551405.1 Uromys caudimaculatus | reverse complement strand
AATGGCAACCAATGAGAGTTTGGAACGTGTCATGTTTTGATTGGATGTTCAGTTGGATATATAAGAGAATGTGTGAGGGGAGTCGGTTAGTTCCTGCATCAGAAGCCCGAGTAAACTGTTTTCCGAAGATCTTCAGTGTTGTGTTTTCCTTGCTGGTTCGAGGGACGCAACAATTGTCCTACTGTTAAATGAGGTCATTTATATTATTACAACATGCATTGGCTTATATATACTGAAGCATCCCTGCACATCTGCAATTGAAGCTACTGATGCTGAGTGAACTTTTTCCTGTATTCATGAATTTGGCTCACATGTATTTTGAAAATATTTAATCCCAGATATCTGTTTTTCATTTTCTTTTCTCATGGAATCTTTAACTGGTTTCAGTGTCAGGTCAATACCAGTGAGATGCTTAGATTTTGTCAACTTGACACAAGCTAGAATCATCTAGTAAGAGGATACCTAAATGCTTAGATCATATTAGCCTGTGACTGTAGGGCAGTGATCTGTAACAGGCCATTTGACATTCGGTTGAGCTCAGGCAAAAAATTCTGGGAGACCCTGTGATAATTTTTTTTTAACAAGGGACCAGGCCTTATTTTTAGCCAATGCTCCCGGAAGACTCCTGTACAACTGGTCACTGCCTTTACAACCCTCATATAGAAAGAGGCCTGGCATGTGAGAATTGTGTGAGACTTGTCACATAGAGAGCAACCTTGCGTCCTGGGCAAAGCAAATGAGGCACCAAATAGGGTCCCTAAGCTGGCCAATGGAAAGTGTCAGTTGCCAAACCCCTATCTCCTCTCAGAACTATAAACAGAGCACATTGACCTGAGTAGCTCTCTCTCTCTCTCTCTCCCCTCCTTTTCCACCCGCCTGCCCCGTGGGCAATGCCCGCCATCCAGAATGAATAAAGATGAAAATATTTTGGCATCGGAGAACTTTATCTAAGGGGCTGTAACACTTGGGCTCTCGAGGAGACCCACTCTACGGCGTCGGAGAGCTCTAAATGGTGGCTGGTACTGTGGGAAGCGCGCTACGGTCAAGACTTTGTGCGGGCCTGCGTTTCTCCCCGTGGGAGAGAGTGCAGCATGTGGCCTTGTCAGTGAGACATTAACTTAATTAGTGAGTGGTGATAGTGTTGGGGACAACTTCTGTGGGCCATGCTATCTCTGAGCAGGTAGTCTTTGGTTATATAAGAAAGCAAGATGAGAAGATCATGGATAATAAGCTAGTAAGCAATATTTCATGGTCTCCCATTCAGTTGCAGATTCTAGGTTCGTGTCTAGCAGTGCACACTGGTATGCGTGCACACAAAAGCATGCAGGCACACGCAAATGCACTTCTTCTCTCTCTCTCTCTCTCTCTCTCTCTCTCTCTCTCTCTCTCTCACACACACACACACACACACACACACACTTATTCACAAACACACAGGTAGGTTGCTTTTCGCCAACTGTTTTTTCTTTCTTTCTTTTTTTTCCAGTGCTAAGAAACAAAACCAGGGCCTTGAGCTTGCTAGGCAAGCTCTCTACCACTGAGCTAAATCCCTAACCCCAGGCCAAGTGGTTTTTCATAGCAATAGGAAACAAACTAGGATATAATTGCTATCTGTGAGTGAGATATTGCTATAGTTTTATTTATTTATTTATTTTGGGAAATTATGAGAAGTATTGGAGCTCTGAGCTAATTAATTCCTGATATGTCAGCTTGGGAGTGTTGAGTGAGGTCCAAATGAAGTTTCAGAGTGAAACAAATACTACATTAGGTCATTTATTTGATATTTTAATCTGTGGGCACGAATAACAAACAAACAACAAACAAACAAACAACAAACAAAGAGTTATTGTATTTGGATAACTCGTACTGGAGATCTGGGGTAAAAATAATCAGAATTGTCCTGGTGAAATCTTCTGGGAGTTCTTCCTCAGTCAGCACATAGAAGCTGTAATACAATGAGGTACACACAGTGTACTTCAAGCTGTCAACAGTGTTTGTCGAGTAATGTATAGTGCAGAAATCTCTCACCTGGTACTGCTTTTGAAGGTATGGAGAATCATGGGGAGCTGGTGAGACTCAATACTGTGTGGCAGGTTCAGCTCCTTCCTACAGGCCAGGCCAGCCTGTAAGTGAGGTTGAATCCTCAGCTGCAATGGAGACCACAGAATACTGTAAATGCCAGTTCTAAAAGTGGTTGGTTACCCATATGACTATCATTCCACGAAAGTAATACATAGCATTCATTGCCAGACCAATGACCATTGTAACTGGTAAATTTCTTTCCAGTAATGTATATGGAACCCTGAAGCACTGTGAAATCTAGCTAGCAGGACTGAAGCTTCTAGGTCAGAACTACCTTGATTTCACCATGTCCAATGTCTCAAGTGTCTTCAGCAATAGAGCCTTACCATCAGGTTCTGGGGTCTATCCAAGAGCAATAAAAATAATCTTTAAGAGTTCAATGTGAACTCTAGGACCTTCTGGCTACCAACTTGGAAAAAAGTTCTCCTTTACCTGGCACTGATTCTTTTCACTGATAGACCAAGGTATCTGGAAGAGGAGTCGTTCCCCTGACACATGACAACTCTATTTAAATTCTTTCATATATGTCTCGATTAGTAGATTTTTATAGAGATTTTATGAAAGTTTTATGTTAGTTTGCCTTCGCCATTCTCCCTCCTTATTCTGCCCTTCCAGCCTTCACCCCAAAACCCTTTCTCTGTTGTTTTTATAGTATAGAAATAAAGTTTATTCAGGCATGGGGAGGGGAGTTAAGAGGGTAGTAGAGGAAGAGAAAGGCAGAGAGAGGGAGAGAGTAGAGAAGCAGGGGAGTGGAAGCCGGCCATGAGCACGTGGAGAAGGGGCTTCTCTGTTTTATTACACTCCTTTCCCATTCAGACCCTCTGTTCTCTTGAAATCCTCCCATGGTCCTACTAGTTTTGTGATTTCTATGTGCACACCAATTTAACACATTTATCTAACATTCAAAGAAAACAAACACATGTCAGGGAGAACATGCAGCAGTTGGGATTCTGGGCCTGAGTTACCTCCCTCAGAAGTACTGTTTCTGGATCAATGCATTTACTTTGAATCTCATAAACTGTTTTCTTTTAATGGAGCAATATTCTCTGTATACACTTGTGCGTGTGTGTGTGCATGTGTGTGTGTGTATGTTTGTGTGTGTGTGTGTGTGTGTGTGTGTGTGTGTTATGCGATATTTCACTATCCATTCATCAGTTAGTATACATCTATGTAGTTTCTGTGTCTTGGGTATTGAGAATAGAAAATGAAAATGGATGAGCAAATATTCTCTGGGTAGTATACAGAGGCATTAGGGAAGATGTCTAGTAGTGGTACAAATGGAACATACGGTAGACATATGTCTACCTGTCTGAGAAGACTTCGTACTGATGTTCATGGTGGGTGTGCAGTGGCACTTGCTCTAACAGTGAGTAAGTGCTCTCCTTTCTCCATCCCCATGCAATTGATTGCTTTTGTTTGCTTCTCTGGTCTTAGCCATTCTTATTGGGGTAATGTGAAATCTCCAAGTTTCTTTACTTTGAGTATTCCTTATGAACAAAGATGTTGGAAAAATGTTCTGTGCCTTTTGTCCATTTGTAATTTTTTTTCTTGAGAATTCTTTTTAGTTACAGGTCCAAGTTTTAAGTGGGTTGTTTGCTTTTTGGTGTCTAGGGATTTTTCCTTTGCATAGGCTAGATTCTGTCCTAGTCATAAAGGTCCACTAATTGGGGTTTGACCTTTGACTTGCTTTTCTCTTATTATTGTTATTACTACTACTATCATCATCATCATCATCATCATCATCATCATCATCCTCATCATCACCATTGGTTTTAGTTTTGGTTTTCAAGACAGGGTTCTCTGTGTAGGCCTGCCTGCCTTGGGACTTTCTCTGTACACCCGACTGACTTGGAAATCAGAGATCTGCCTGTCTCTGCTTCCAAGTGCTAGTATTACTTGCTCTTCTTCTTCTTTAATTTGATAACATGATGTTTATTTGATAAATTAATAAAATTTAACTAATGGCCAAAAATTCTTCTTCTGAAACAAATGATTTGAACAACCAGTATGCCATCATAATGAAAACCCTATGAACTCATAGATAACAAAATTAACAATAGATTATTGTGCATTTAAATTCTTTTTTAATTTTCTAATTTTAATTTTATTTATTTTACATCCTGATCACAGTTTCCCTCCTTCCCCTCTCTCTGCTCCTTCCACTTGCTCCTCCCCTCCTCACCCCCACCCCAACCCCATCAACTCCTCCTCCCTTTTTCTTAAGAAAATAGATAGTTTTAATGGATATCAACCATCCAGGGCATATCAAGTTGCAGTAAGAGGAGGCATCTCCTCTTTTATTAAGGATAGACAAGCAACAGAGTCAGAGACAGCTCCTCCTCCTCCTACTGTTAGGAGTCCCATGTGGAGACCAAGCTATGCAACAAGAACATATAAGCAGAGGAGCTGGGTCAGGCCCATGGGGACTGCCTGGTTGGCACTTCAGTTTCTGTAAGCACCTATGGGGCCCAGGGAATTGTTTCTGGGGCTTTTATTTGCTTAACCCCTTTGACTCCTATAATCCTTTCTCCTCTTTTGAGGGATTTCCCAAGCTCTGGCTATGTTTCACTGTGGGTCTCTGAATGCCTTTTCATCAGTTGCTGGGTGGGCCTCTCTGATGACATTGGGCTAGATGCCAATCTATGAGTATAGCAGAATGTTACTAGGAACCATTTCATTGATATTTTTATTTGCTAGTTTTGTTTGGTTTTATAGTGAGTTACTTGGTTATCCACCCTCTGGGCAGATGTAGGTTGACTCAGACCATGGTTATCAATGCCAGGCCTGAGCAGGCAGTTCTGCATTGTGTAAAAATCAACTGAAAAAGCAATGGATTGCAAACCAGCAAGCACCTTTCTTCAATGGCTCCTGTTTCTTTTCCTTCTTGACTCTTTCTACTTTCCCTTTTACTCTCTCCAGCTCCTCCCATGTTCATCCAACTCTGATGAAATTGTGACCTCTTATTCTGTAATTATTATGATATACTCAGCAATATATATATATTATATAAATTTATATTATATATGTATATGTATATACATTGTAATACACACATATATGTATAATACATGTGTATATATAATATTACACTGACTGTAATATTATATTTGTTTAGCGCTGCCTGTTTAGAATTGGAGTCCTTGTGAGAAAAAAGAAACCTGGTTCTTTCTGCCTTGCACAGCTTCAACATTTTGTGTCATTTTAACATTTGATAATTTTTTGTTTTACATTGCTTTGTTTGAGCTTTTTTTTGTCTCATTAGCCTTCTGCTTGTACATTATGGTTTCTGGCTTTGTGTTTCTATGGGGTTTTGTGTGCGTGTTTGTGTGTTGTGTGTTTCTTTGCTTTCTCTTTGTTATTCTTTTTCTTTTGAAAAACTTTTTGACTTGTATTGCATGTAGGTTTTGATACCAGCTTTAAGCTCTGTGTGGACTACCTAGGTTCCCTTGGATCCGTGGATGAAACACACACACACACACACACACACACACACACACACACACACACACACACACACACACAGAAACACTCAATAGTTGAGCTGTTCTAAACCTTCCTCAGCTACCAGGCCCTTATTCTCACTCGCAGCCCAGCACCAAAACTGCCCTCAACTTTAGTTGCTCAGTTGCCTTCTCCTTGTTCAGCCTCCTAAATCTGTCCTCAATTTAATTATGTTCGTTATACCCTGCCTGCTACTCCAGGCTCAGTCGGGGAAGCGGCCGAGGGCCACTTTGACTGAGATCTCTCATGGCTGATGGCTCTGCCCAGCTCATTGGCTGTTAGCATCTTTATTGATAGATCAAGAACCAATTGGGGCACTGGACCTTCAGTGTTCACATGCAGATTCCCAATCAAAACAACAGAACCACCCCTTACAATCTTGTTTGCCTGTTTATTGTATAAAGAGAGAGAGAGAGAGAGAGAGAGAGAGAGAGAGAGGAAGAGAAAAAGAGAGAGAGAGAGTTTGGTTGGTGGATGATGAGGTAGGGACAATCCGGGAGCAGTTAAGGAGAGAAAGAGTGTTCATAATAAATAGTATGAAAAATATTATTTTAATAAAAATAAAGGAAAAACAGATTTGACATTGTTTTGCATATATATTAGGCATTATGATATATAAATTGGATTTCCACTGACTGGATTTCTCAGGTACAGGCAGTATATTGATTCCAAATTCACTGTGAAAAATTGTATGTATATATATATATATATATATATATATATATATGCATATATGAATGTTTTTGGTATTAAAAATCTATTCAACTAAAGTCATAGGAAGGGCATATATTTCTACTTGTGGAATAGCTTTCATAAGCCAGACTTAAAATATTAAAATATATAAATAAAACACTATAGTATATTTTGAAGTGTATTAGAGACTGAAAGTATAATATAAAACATTATTGTGACCTGTGCCTGGGCCACCAGGGTTCCATGGGGACCTGGGGACCTCAGCCTGGGCCACAGGGCTCCAGGAGAGAGCTGGTATCCCAGGAGTGTTGACACACATTTGAGCATAGGTAAAACCACCACTTCTGTTCAAACTCATTGGATCAAGAGGGACCCTTGCAGAGCCATAAGGACACAGGAACCAAGGGACAGTTGGGGACAAGATCCTTCTGGTTTCTTTCTGCACCCAAGAGCTGACCCTTTGCCACAGCTCTCCAAACCCAAACACCTCTCAGAGAGAGCTGGTCTTCAAGGAGTATTGATACAGAACCCTGCAGGAGGGACAAGCCACAGCCAGATAGAGTAAGATCAGGTAACATCAAAGTTAACAAGATGGAAAAAGGGCAAGGGCAAGAACATAAGGAACAGAAACCAAGGCAAACTGGCATCATCAGAACCCAGCTCTCCCATCACAGCAAGCCCTAGGTACTCCAAAACACCAGAAAAGCAAGACTCAGATTTAAAATCATTTGTCATATTGACGATAGAAGACTTTAAGAAATAAATGAATAATGCCATTAAAGATATACAAGAGAACACAGGTAAGCAGCTAGAAGCCCTTAAAGAGGAAACACAAAAATCCATCAAAGAATTACAGGAAAACACAACCAAACAGGCAGAATTACAGGAAAACACAAACAAACAGAGGAAGGAAATGAACAAAACTATCCAGAGTCTAAAAATAGAAATAGAAACAATAAAGAAATCACAAAGGGAGACAACCCTGGAGTTAGAAAACCTAGGAAAGAGACCAGGAGTCATAGATGCAAACATAACCAACAGAATACAAGAGATAGAAGAGAGAATCTCAGGAGCAGAAGGTACCATAGAAAACATTGGCACAACAGTAAAAGAACATACAAAATGCAAAAAAGCTCCTAACCCGAAACATCCATGAAATCCAGGACACAATGAGAAGACAGACCCTAAGAATAATAGACATCGAAGAGAGTGAAGATTCCCAACTTAAAGGACCAGTAAATATCTTCAACAAAATTATAGAAGAACATTTCCCTATCTTGAAGAAAGATATGAACATAAATATACAAGAAGCTTACAGAACTCCAAATAGATTGGACCAGAGAAGAAATTCGTCCTGTCACATTATAGTGAAAACACCAAATACACAAAAGAAGGAAAGAATATTAAAAGCAGTAAGGGAAAAAGGTCAAGTAACATATAAAGGCAGATCTATCAGAATCACACCAGACTTCTCACCAGAGACTATGAAAGCTAGAAGAGACTGGGCAGAACTCATACAGACTCTAAGAGAACACAACTGACAGCCCAGGCTGCTATACCCAGCAAAACTCTCAGTTAACATAAATGGTGAAAACAAAATATTCTATGACAAAACCAAATTTACACAATATGTTTCCACAAACCCAGCCCTTCAAAGGATAATAGATGGTGAACGTCAATTCAAGGAGGGAAACTACACCCTAGAAAAAGCAAGAAAGTAATCTTTCAACAAACTGAAAAGAAGATAGCCATACAAATGTAAAAGTAAGATTGAAAATAACAGGAACCAACAATCACTAGTCCTTAATATGTCTTAACATCAATGGACTCAATTCCCTAATAAAAAGACATAGACTGACAGACTGGATCCATAAAGAGGACCCAGTATTGTGCTTCATTCAGGAAACACACCTGCATGATAAAGACAAACACTACCTCAGAGTAAAGGACTAGAAAACAATTTTCCGGGCAAATGGTCCCAAGAAACAGGCTGGAATAGCCATTCTAAGATCAGATAAAATCGACTTTCACCTAAAAGTCATCAAAAAAAAAAAAAAAAAAAAAAAAGGAAGGACACTTCATACTCATTAAAGGAAAAACCTACCAAGAAGAACTCTCAATTGTGAACATCTATGCTCCAAATGCAAGGGCAACCACATTCTTAAAAGAAACTTTACTAAAGCTCAAAGCACACATTGCACCTCACATAATAATAGTAGGAGACTTCAACACCTCATTATCACCAATGGACAGATCTTGGAATCACATACTAAACAGAGACACAGTAAAACTAACAGATGTTATGAACCAATGGATTTAACAGATACCTATAGAACATTTCATCCTTAATCAAAAGAATATATACCTTCTTCTCAGCACCTCCTGGTACTTTGTCCAAAATTGACCATATAATCGATCACAAAACAAACCTCAACAGATACAAGAAGATTGAAATAGTCCCATGTCTCCTATCAGATCACTATGGATTAAGGCTGGTCTTCAATGGCAACAATAACAACAGAAAGCCCACATACACATGCAAGCTGAACAATGCTCTACTCAATGATAACTTGGTCAAGGAAGAAATAAAGAAAGAAATTAAAGACTTCTTAGAATTAATGAAAATGAAAGTACAACATATCCAAACTTATGGGACACAATGAAATCAGTGTTAAGAGGAAAACTCATAGCTTTGAGTGCCTCCAAAAAGAAACTGGAGAGAGCATACACTAGCAGCTTAACAGCACACCTGAAAGCTCTAGAACAAAAAGAAGCTAATGCACACAAGAGGAGTAGAAGGCAGGAAATAATCAAACTCAGGGCTGAAATCAACCAAGTAGAAACAAAAAGAACTATACAAAGAATCAATAAAACCAGGAATTGGTTCTTGGAAAAAATTAACATGATAGATAAACCCTTAGCCAGACTAACCAGAGGGCACAGAGACAGTATCCAAATTAACAAAATTAGAAATGAAAAGGGAGACATAACAACGGATCCTGAGGATATTCAAAAAATCATCAGAATCTACTACAAAAGCCTATACTCAACAAAACTGCAAAATCTGGATGAAATGGACAATTTTCTAGACAGATACCAAATACCAAAGTTAAGTCAGGATCAGATAAACCATCTAAACAGTCCCATAATGCCTAAAGAAATTGAAGCAGTCACTAATAGTCTCCCAACCAAAAAAAAGCCTAGGACCAGATGGGTTCACTGCAGAATTCTATCAGACCTTCAAAGAAGACCTAATACCAATACTATTCAACCTATTCCACAAAATGGAAACAGAAGGAACACTACTCAATTCCTTCTATGAGGTCACAGTTACACTGATACCGAAACCTCACAAAGACCCAACAAAGAAAGAAAACTTCAGACCAATTTCCCTTATGAATATTGATGGGTGGGAGGGGGAAAACCCTCATAGAGGCAGAGGAGCAGGAGGGGATAGGTGGTTTCCAAAGAGGAGACCTGGAAAGGGGGAAACATTGGAAATGAAATAAAGTATCAAAAAATAAATAAATAATTAAAAAATATAAAGCATTATTGAAAAACTGAAACATGAAAGATTTGGGATATATCTATATAAGGAAGCCTACATATACTAAGCCAAATCTTTGTAACATGTATGCAGGCTTACCTGTTAATCAATGCAAAAAGTACCATACTTAAGTTTTTTAGCAAAAAATTAAGAATTGAAACTGTAAATGTAATTTAAAATATGTTCAGTGGAGGAAAGCAGAGGGGGAGAGAGGGAGAGAAATATGGATTAAGAGGGAGAATAGATGCTTTCTTTTTTCCATTGTAGTTCTTTGTAAATCAAGTATCTGGTAGTGTGTGGGTTTATTTCAGGGTCTTTGATTCAATTCCATTGATCAGCCAACACCATGCAGTTTTTATTACTATTGCTCTATACTACAGTTTGAGGACAGGGAAGGTGATGCCTTCAGAAGTTCTTTTATTTTTGAGTATTGTTTCAGCTATTTCGTTTTTTTTTGTTTTGCAATATGAAGTTGAGAATAGTTCTTCCAATGTCTGTAAAGAATCGTGTTGGATTTTTTGTGGGACTTACATTGAATCTGTAGATTGGATTTGGAGAGATGGCCATTTTCACTATGTTAATCCTACTGATCCATGAGCATGGGAGATCTTTCCATCTTCTGTTATCTTCCTCAATTTCTTTTTTCAGTGATTCGAAGTTCTTGTCACTAGGTCTTGTACTTGCTTGGTTTGATTTACACCACGATACTATATATTATTTATGGATATCATAATGTATGTTTCCCTAATTTCTTTCTTGGCCCAATTATTGTTTGTATAAAGGAGGGCAACTCACTTTTTGGAGTTAGTTTTGTATCTAGCCACTTTGCTGAGTGTGTATATCAGCTATAGGAGTTCTCTGGTATCACTTTTGGGGTTGCTTATGAATACTATTTTATCATTTGCAAATAGTGATGCTTTGACTTCTTCATTTCCAGTTTATATCTCCTTAAACTCTTTTATTTGTCTTATTGCTCTAGTTAGGATTTCAATGACTCCATTGAATAGATAGAGAGAAAGTGTACAGCCTTGTCTTTCCCCTAATTTTGGTGGAATTGCTTTAAATTTCCCTCTATTTAATTTGACATTGGTATTGGCCTGCTGTATGGTATGTTTAATTATATGCCTTGAACCCTGATCTCTCTAAAACTTTTAACATAAAGAGGTGTTTGTTAAAGGCTTTGGGGGGATCTAATGAGAAAATCATGAGATAAATTTTTCTTTCAGTTTGTTTATATGGTGGATTACATTGATGAATTTTTATATGTTGTATCATTCCTGCATTGCTGGGATCATGGTGGATGATGTTTTTCATCTGTTCCTAAATTCAGACTGTGAGTATTTTATTGAGTAATTTTGCATCCATGTTTATAAGTCAAATTGGTCTGAAATTATATATATTTTTTGAGTCTTTGTGTGGTTTAGATATCAGGGTGACTGTGGCCTCAAACAATGAGTTTGGTAATGTTCTTTCTGTTTCTATTTTGTGGGATAGTTTGAGGGAATATTGTTAATACCTCTTTTTTGAAAATGTAGTAGAATTCTGTGCTAAAACTATCTGGCCCTGACTCATTTATTTTATTTTTTATGTTTTGGAAGACTTTTAATGTCTGCTACTATTTCTTTAGGGATTATAGGGCTACATAAATAATTTACCTACTCTTAATTTACCTATGGTAAGTGCTACCTGTCTCGAAAACCATCCACTCCAATAAGATTTTCCATTTTATGGAGTACAGGCTTTTGAAGTAAGACATAAAGATTCCTTGAATTTCCTAGGTGTCTGTTGTTATATTTTCCTTTTGATTTCTGATTTTGTTTATTTGAATACTACCTCTCTGTCTTTTCATTAGTTTAAGGATTTGTTAGTCTATCATGTTGATTTTCTCAAAGAACTAGCTCTTGGTTTTGTTGATTCTTGATATTGTTATCTTTGTTTCTATTTGATTGATTTTAGCCCTGATTTTGATTATTCACTGCCT
The DNA here is from genome assembly GCA_028551405.1 of Uromys caudimaculatus. NCBI lineage: Eukaryota > Metazoa > Chordata > Mammalia > Rodentia > Muridae > Uromys > Uromys caudimaculatus. Next base: position 6,929 of record JAPYYD010002276.1, on the reverse strand, counting down.
TCTACTCCTCTTTGGAGTGCTTGCTCCTTTTTTCTCCCTAGATTTTTTAGCTATACTTTTAAATTGCTGGTATGAGAATTTTCTAATTCTTTATTGAGTCAGGCACTTTTATGAATTTTCTTCTTAACACTGATTTCATCAAGTTCCATAAACTGGAGTATATTGTGCCTTCATTCTCTTGAATTCTAAAAAGAAATTAACTTCTTTCGTTATTTCCTCCCTGACCCAGAAATCATTGAGTATAGAGTTGTTCAATTACCATGAGTGTGTAGGTTTCTGGTGTATCTGTTGTTGAAGTCTATCTTTAATCCATGGTAGTCTGATAAGATACAAGGCATTATTTCAATTCTCTTGCATTTGTTGAGGCTTGCGTTGTGACCAACTATATGGTCAGTTTTAGAGAAGGATCCATGAGCTACTGAGAAGAAGGTATATTCTTTTGTGTTTGGTTGAAATATTCTATAGCTGTCTGTTAGGTTCCTTTGATTCATAACACCTGTTACTTTCATTATTTCTTATGGGACAACTCTGCTAACTACTGTTGAAGTGCCCCATGACCCAATGGCTTCTGAGCAGGGCACAAAATAAGACACTCCCTTGTTACAAGATTTTCACCTTCTCTGACCTTGTCAGAGGATTCTAAGCCTTCACACTTGCCTCAACCTGAGGAAAGTCACGTAGCATAAAACCTGGAGTTTTCCATGGTAATTAGATATCTAGATGAGTGTTTAGCCAGTGAGCTTCTGCTTAGCTTTTTGTCTTGATAACATGTAAATTGGTAAGAGTGGGGTGTTGAAGTCTCCTACTATAGTGCTTGGGTTTTGATATGGGATTTAAGATTTAGTGATGTTTCAAATATTATGTGGGTGCCCTTCTGTTTGAAGCATAGATGTTCAGAGATGAGATTTTTTATGGTAGATTTTTCCTTTGAGAATAAAATATCTTTTCTTGTCTCTTTTGTTTAATTTTGGTTGAAAGTCTATTTTATTAGATATTAGAATGCCTATTCCAGCTTACTTCTTGGGTCTATTTGCTTGAAAAACTTTTTTGCCAGCCTTTACTCTGATATAATCTGTTGGGGAGATATTGATTTCTAAATTGGTTCTTGGTTGTGTCAATAAATGAGGCAGAAGCCAATCACTGGGGGGAAGTGAAAAATGTGGAAATTCCTGATCTCAGGAGGAAGAGAGGGAAGAGTTGGGGCAGTTGGTGGAGCAGAGAAAGCAACAGACATCTAGGTCTGGGGACACTGATAGTTTGTAGGCTCCACTGCCTCAGATGCTAAGGAGGATGGGGCAGGATATTTTCACTCAGCCTTGAGTTATCTGGCTAGTTTTAAAATATTAAGGCTATCTGGTGGTTTCCATCTGTGGCGACTAAGATGGGCAGGAGAAATGTCTCTACTGGAGCTGTTGATTGTGGCTTGGCAGAGTTAGTTGCAAGAGGTTGAGGGAGCTCAGAGAGAGCTCTCATGAAATAACAAGCCCATTTTAAAAATTACACACTACAGATGGCAATACACACGATAGGTGATAATCCAATATTAATTTAGGATTTCTCAGATTGATCACACAGTAAAGCAGATCTGGGAGGAGGGAGAGGTGGTTTCTTAGCAAGAGGAGGAGTCACATGGTAGCCCAAGTTTGTGTGTGTGGGGGGGAAGGGAGGACTTTAATAAAGAAACACAGGGGCAGACTCAGCTCACAGGTTCTGAGGTCCCTGCTGTGAAAAGAGACAGGATAGCTGTGATGAGGTAGAGAACCAGAGATTAAAAGCTGCTGGACTTCTACAAGCAGATAATCATAGTGCAGAATTTTAAAGTTTGGTTTATTTGATTTTAAAGATAGAAGAGAATACAGATTTTCCCCAAATCACATGAGAAATTCTTTCAGTGGTTTGGAACTAGTGCAGGGAGTTTGGATCCAGAGGTGCTGGGAGACCATGCTGTGCAATGTCTGATTGAGCTGTGGGTAGGCAGAGAGGAAGGGCTGCTGCCTCCAACAGAAGATACAGGGAGATTGTATGAAAAACAATGTTTTAGGAAATTTTGAAAAGGTCTCGCAGGATAACTCATGTTCTTGGAACATGAGCTCCATGGGAATTTTGGGTTATATTTCCTGACATGACAAAAGAAGCCTGAGAATAGGTGTTTACAGTAAGCAAAAAATTTTCAAGTACATTAGGAAGATTGTATGAAAACATAAATTTAAGAAAGTCTTGAAGAAGTCTTGTAGAATAACTCAATTTCTTTGAACGTGGTCTTCACAGGAAATCTAGGTTAAAATCCTGGCATAAAAGATTAGAAAAAGTCTAAGAATAGACTCATACAGTATTTTAGTTTACTTCATTTGTTTTATATTGTTTGAATTATCAAAATTTGCATGAAGTTGAGTTTTGTGATTACATTATTCCTCTGAGAGAATTCAAGCTAAAGGTTTTTTGGGTTACTGGCTCATGGACATTCTATTTTTGGAAAAAGGTCTATTTTTGTGTTCACAGAAAAGGAGATCATGCTCTGGACCCCTTCCAGAGTTATATGGGTCAGTTATGACAGAGAGAGACTCCCTGAGATGCTAGAAAAACTCAAGAGAATCAAACAGGTCAGGTATCTTGATGGTACTTAAATTCTGTTTTGATATTTGTATATTGCAGAGTACACAGCTTTGGTGAGATTCATCCTCAGACATGCTGAACTGACCTGCTTGGACTCCCTGTGTCATGGATTCCATATTGTCTTGCCTCATTTAACCTTTCAGATGGATTCAGTCAAAACTTTAGGTATTAGAGACTGAATAACAATGGCTGCCTTGGCTTTCTTAAGGCCTAATCAAATCTCCTATTTTCCCCACTCTTCCCCTCCCCTTTAAAGATATTTCATTGCTCCTGTTCATCAGGAAGAAGTCATGGAGAGTTGTTGAAAGAAGATTACTTTCTTGCTTTTTCTAAGGTGTAGTTTCCCTCCTTGTGTTGATGTTTACATCTATTATCCCTTGTAAGGCTGGATTTGTGGAAAGATATTGTCTAAATTTGGTATTGTCGTGGAATATCTTGGTTTTTCCATCTATGGTAATTGAGAGTTTTTCTGGGTACAGTAGCATGGCTGGCAGTTGTGTTCTCTTAGGGTCTGTATGAGATCTGCCCAGAATCTTCTAGCTTTCAGAGTCTCTGGTGAGAAGTCTGGTGTAATTCTGACAGCTCTGCCTTTATATGTCACTTGAACATTTTAGCATACTGCTTTTAACATTCTTTCTTTGTTGTGTGCATTTGGTGTTTTACTCCTATGTGATGGGAGGAATTTCTTTTCTGGTCCAATCTATTTGGAATTCTGTAGGCTTCTTGAATGTTTATGTTCATTTCCTTCTTTAGTTTAGGGAAGTTTTCTTCTATAATTTTGTTGAAGATATTTTCTAGCCCTTTAAGTGAGGAATCTTCACTCTCTTCTATACCTATTATCCTTAGGTTTGGTCTTCTCATTGTGTCCGGATTTCCTGGATGTTTTGGGTTAGGAGCCTTTTGCATTTTGCATTTTCTTTGACTGTTGTATCAATGTTTACTATGCTGTCTTGTGCACCTGAGATTCTCTCTTCCATCTCTTGTATTTTGTTGGTGATGTTTGTGTCTATGATTCCTGATCTATCTTCTAGGTTTTGTATCTCCAGGGTTGTCTCCCTTTGTGATTTCTTTATTGTTTCTATTTCCTTTTTTAGCTCCTAGATGGTTTTGTTCATTTCTTTTGCATGTTGTATTGTGTTTTCCTATAATTCTTTAAGGAATTTTTGTGTTTCCTCTTTAAGGGCTTCTAGCTGTTTACCTGTGTTCTCTTGTATTTCTTTAAGAGAGTGATTTCATGAGATGTGATTTTAAATCTGAGTCTTGCTTTTCTGGTATGTTGGGGTATCCAGGGCTCGCTGTGGTTGGAGAACTGGGTTCTAATGATACCAAGTAGCCTTGGTTTCTGTTGCTTATGTTCTTCCACTTTCCTTTTGCCATCTGGTTATCTGTAGTGTCAGCTAGTTTTGCTCTCTCTGGCTGTGACATGTCCCTCCTGCAAGCCTCTGTGTCAATACTCCTTGGAAACCAGCTCTCTGAGAGGAATTTGGGTTTTAGGAGAGCTGTGGTACTAGGTCAGCTCTGGAGTGCAGGTAGAAACCAGAAATATCCTGTCCCCAGCTGTTCCTTGGTTCCTTTGTCAGGATGGCTCTGCGAGGACCCCTCTTGAACCAGGAATTTGAACAGAAATCGTGATCTTGCCTGTGCTGGAAGGTGTGTTGGTCTCCTGGGAAACCAGCTCTCTCCTGGCACTATTTGGGTGTGTGTAGAGCCCTGTGGCACAGGATCAGTTACCCAGCTGCAGACAGAATCTGGAAGGCCACTCCTTGGTCCCTGTATCCTGAGGGTTCCAGGTGGGTCCCTCTGAGCAGAGGTGCTGATCTTACCCCTGCTCACAGGCTTGTCCATACTCCTGGAATGCTAGCTATCCCTACACTATTTTGGTATGGAGCCCTTTGGTACAGGATCAACTTCCCTGGCTGCAAAGGAAACCGGAAGGCTGCTCCTTGGTCTCTGTGTCCTGAGGGTTCTGGGCTGGTCCCTGTGAGCAGAGGTGCTGGTCTAGTATCCAACTCACAGGCCTTTGTACACTCATGGGGGGGTATCTTTCTCCCTGCACTATTTGGGTATGAAGCCCTGTGGTAATTTTTACAGCCTTTTAGAATACATTTATCTTCTAAAGTTTTCCTTGATTATATATGTGTATTGAAAAAGAAACCAAGCAAGTAATCAGTAATTTAGAAGAGCTAAAAATTAACATTATGGTAAATATAAATTTCTTTTAACTCAATATTTTGTTCCTTAAAATTAATGTTAAAAAGTTTTGCAATTACAGAAAGGCTAGAAGGATGACACTATTTGAATTTGATTTTGTTTCACTTTGGCATAGAATTAATAGATCAAAAGTTACTTCCTACTACCTGTTATATCGAACTTGTTTTTCTACAAAAACCAATCTCTCTAACCCTTGTTTAATTCTCCCTTTCCTTCCTCTCTATTTTTTTATATTTGTAATAAATATATATGTATGTATATATATGTATAAAATCACCATTCTTTTCGTTAATTTTTAAAATATTGTGCAGCCCATTGCTTAAACACACGTAGTCTGTTCTTTTTTTCTTATAATATCAAAAAAGTTCTGGTCTGAAAAGTCTATTCTGGAAGGCAGGCATTTCACTGAGACAAATGTTCTCCTCTGTGTCTCTGTTTCATGTACACCTGTTTCAATACCAATCCTATATTTATTACAATTCTGTATAGAATAGAAGAACAGCAGGATTCCTAAAACTGATTAATATGCCTTCAGGAAGGACCAAGGTATTTCATTAATTGTATGATTGAAATATTTTTCTATTCATACTCATTCCTTATTTCTGAAGCTGGACATAAAAACCTAGTGATTCAATCACAGTTTGTAAGCTTCTAGAATTTTTCTAAGTTTCTCTTTAATACTTTTTCTTAAATCCTTTTTCTTATGCTTATTAATAAACACTCATTAATAAACTGTATATTTAAATAGTAAGGTCTAAGAAAGACTCAATTTTTTGCATAAATGTTTTTCCCAGGGAAATTTCATTAATTTCCTTCTTATTTACACCAGCTTCTGCTATCCCAGCTCTAGCTTTTCGAGAGCAAGTGGCCTTTAACAGTGAGAAAGATAAGTACAAGCAAATGGTGTGTAGCAAATTTCCACCAAGTGTGGTGAAGGGTCAGTCCAGGTCGTCCAAGCTTTGGAACTTCCTCAAGCAGTGCCTTCCAGATGCTTGTCATCGCCATTAGAAAACAGCTTCTCTCCAGTCATTTAGACACATTAACTTATACTCATTCCTTTTTGGCTATCCTGGCCTGTTCCAGTTCTGGGATAAGACATTGTTCTTTCTATACTCCAGATCATTATCTCAAAGTACCAGCCATAACCCACAAATGGACTCTCTACCTTTTTCCCATGGGTGCACCATTTCTTCAACTATTGTATCACACATCTATTAGAGCAGACATCTTCCTCTTTAGTAACTTCAGTCTACTTTTGCCCTTCTACCAATGGGACTGGGATATGTATCTTAGCAATCCTATTCACAAATTGGCCTCTAAAAGCCAGAGCTTTCCAGCTTTCTTAATTGACCCTGCATGCAAACTGTTGCCATCTTTTGTGAAATTACATATAGTAGCAGGTGCTATCACAGGAACATGGGCTTTAGCCATATCAGTGACATACATACTGTCATTATTTGTCTTAACTGTACAAGAAAGCCTTGATGAAATCTTTCACAGCTGTCAGAATCCAAGACCAGGTGGATTCCTTGGCAGTTGTTGTACTTGAATGTAGGAGAGGCCTAGATCACCAAAGATGAGAAAAGAAAAGAAAAAAAAGAGCAGAAACAAAGTACCCAAAATATTCTTTGGGGGAAGAATGCTGCTACTTTTATGCAAATCCATGCAGTTTGGTCAGAGACCCAGCCAAAATTTTAGCAGATTATATTTCAAAATTCCAACAGACAGCTTCACAAATCCATCCTGAATCCTCTAGTTCACACCTACCAATACCCCCTTTAATAACCACTTTGATTATTTTTTTTTGAGTTTTTTTATTTTATTTTTTATTTTTTGATACTTTATTTACATTTCCAATGTTTCCCCCTTTCTAGGTCTCCTCTTTGGAGACCACCTATCCCTTCCCCCTGCTCCATCTTTATGAGGGAATTCCACCTCCCGCCCACCTGCCCGCCCACTCCCATAATCCCACCTAGACATTTTCCTTTATTGGGGCCTCTCCTCCCCCTGATGGCCAACAAGGCCCTCCTCTGCCACATATGTGGTCTGAACCATGGGTCTCTCCATGTGTATTCTTTGGTTGGTGGTCCAGCCTCCAGGAAGAC
>JAPYYD010002270.1:0-18828 GCA_028551405.1 Uromys caudimaculatus | reverse complement strand
ATAATATTATATATAATACTTCCTTTTAAAGTTAATCTGCCTTATATTACTATGCTATGTAAATCCAAGGTCTTTGTGAATATGAATTATGATTGTCAATAGACTGAGTGGATCAAGTACATTATTAATTCCTAGAGTAGTTTCTTTTCTTTGCATTGTATGTAATGCTACCATGAATGCTAGCAGCTAGCAGCTAGAATGAAGGTAGCTCAGTCAGTAAGTGCTTGTCATGTGGTTTGAGGAACTGAGTTCAATCACTAGAACTTACATTTTATAAAAAGCCAAGTGTGTGGCTTGCACCTTAAAAATCCCAGCACTAGGGAAATGGAGAACTGTGGATCCCCAAGGCTTGCTGGCTGGCCAGCCTTGCCTTCTTAGTGTGCTCTACACCAGTGAGAAACCCTGTCTCAAAAACCAGGCAGAACGGCCTGTTCTAGCTCATTCATTGGGAAATGGAGGCAGGATGATCAGGAATTCAAGACTATCTGACACAGTACAGAATTAGAGGATAGCCTGGGACACAATAGATCCTGTGTCAAAATAACAGTAACAAACAAACAAAACCCCAAAGGTGAAAATCACCTAAAAAATGACATTCCAGGATGATCGTTGGCATCCAAATGCATGCTCATACATGTACAACATGTGTGTGAGTACACGCACACACGCACACATGCATATGCACACACCCAGAGATATCATGATGCCATTATAAATCATTATAAATATCTTTGTGTATTTAAACACATCAAAGTCCTTGGCAGGCAGCACACCATTCTAGAGTCTAACTGTTCTGCAATGACAGCTAATACTGAAATCTCTCTGTTTATGAGAACAGATTGGTAAGAATCATTTCCTTCAATTTGGCAAACATTCGTTGGGTCTGTGTGTCTCTAAGACAAGCTGAGAGCCCAGGAAGTAGTTTTCTGATGAGTCACAGATATATTCAAACAGCAGATACCATTTTCATAGAACACCGAACAGCCGCAGAAAAAAATCACTGAAGGTAAAAATGGTTTTCCTAGCCATTTGTAAGCCACTCCTGTATTGTCTCAGATGGCTCTCCTTTACTCTATGTGTCTTTAAAACACTACTCTGTTGATGTACAGTGGCCTGAACACAGTGCCAGCCACTAGGTCAGCAGCCTTGGTTCTGCAACAGCCTCATGCTCCCTGTGACCTTCAGAGCTATTATGAAATTTTCCAAAGAAAACTCATTTCAACTCACAGAGAGCAAATAAGACAAATTCTCACTAGGCCAATCATTATGAGGCTAGAGATTTTCCTAAGTAAGTACTCAAACCCCAGAAAACCACTCTCACAGGGAAATCCTTCCTGTTGGCCTTTGTAACAGAAAATGAAGGCAAGTGAACGTTTCCACTGTGCTGAGTATGTTGAGTCAGCAAACATGGATGGGTCTGGAATGCACAGGAACACTAATGTGTTGCGACTTCAGATAATGGGAAAGTGAAAGTCTTTCTATGCTGCATAACTATGGACAGCACACTCCCTACATTTAAAATGAGTCTAGTGGGAAACAGTGAAGAAAATGGTTGATTTTCGGGGAAAATTTGGGGCAGCGTCTCATGGAAATGTACTTGCCACAGTTCTCTGGAAAACAAGAGTCAATGGATGAGTGTGTGTGCATACATGTGTGTGTGTGTGTGTGTGTGTGTGTGTGTGTGTGTGTGTGTGTGTGTGTGAATCTAAGGTAAAATAGTGACAACAGGTAAATACCTTTCAAAAGGCTGAGACCCAGGTAGTTGCTAGGTACTTGAGCTTGGGTATTCATTCAGCAGCTAGAGTGGTCCCAGAGTCTCTGCCTTTCACTGAGGAGCTGACAACACAGTAGTTGCTCAGTCCACAAGGGTGGGAGCCCCAGCAGTCCCAAACATACAAGGTTCCCTTTGTTCCTCATTGCATGACAGAAGCCCAGAAATGCTGTTGCTTATGTCAGCAAGCAGCAGCACCAAGAGGGGAAGCAAGAGAGTGTAGGATGAGATGGTATTCCTTCTGGCATGTGCTGTTAGCTGGACAATAAGGTAGCAATTGGGGTGACTCTAGCCTAGTCAGTTAAGGGGATTAGAGCCAAGGCACCTTACTTGGATGATCTGTGATAAGCTGACATTAAAGCCAACTATTATAGCACCCACGCTGGCTTTGAACTAGCTGATTCTGACAATGACCTTCAACTGTTCTTCCCCACCCTACTTCACTGTAGCACCTTGTTTTTGCTACCCTACTTTAAGCTCCAGGAGGACCGTGCTACCAGGCCCCGCCCAGAGAATATTGGATCCACAGATGAAAACGATAGACACACTCATAGCTCAATTTCAATCTGCCTTATTGGCTCAATTGTTGGGCTCTTCTAATCTTCCCCATCCAGGTTGCCCTTCCCAATCCTCTTAGCTCAGCACCTCTTAATCTGCCCTTAGTTTAGTGTCCTTGTTACCCTCTTCTTGTCCAACAACCCCAAACTGCCCTCCACTTAGTTGCATTTCTAATCTCCCAACTGGGGCTGGTCACCTTTTCTCCCTCTGAAGCATGGCAAAAATCCCCCTTTCTGTTCCTGTGCCACTTCACCTGCCTGCACAGACCTGAAAGTCCTGCTACTTTCCTTCTACCCAGCAATTGGCCCCTGGCATTTTTTTTGATCAATCAAAAACCAATTGGGGAACAGGACCTTAGCATCAGCACCACCCCCTATACCGTCCAGTGTTGGGATTATAGGTGTGTGCCATCATTCCTAGCTTTGGTCATTCTGGGGTTGAACCTAGGGCTTTGTGCATGCTAGGTGAGCACTCTACCAAATGACATTGCCATCCCTCAGTATTTTAAAGTCATATTGCTTCTATCCTTTAGAATACTCAAAATAATATAACATTCAAATATACAAGAAAATCCACTCCTGGAAACAGGTCTGTGTCCAGTCCATGTGTTTAAAATTACAAGCCTTAGATATCTGATTTTGTTTCATTTTGGCTCTTCTGGGGGTATCTCTTCTTCCTTTGTATGAAAACTTTTATTCTTTACTACTCACCAGTTCGATAATTTACATACAATTTTATAAAGTAGAGCTGCATGGAGGGGTCATTCTTGGCTATCTCTTGTCATCACATTTCAAAATTAGGAAAGTAATAGATTAGAGGATGTTTCTATATGAAATATGTGCTCTAGGCAACAGGAGACATTTTTCAAAACTGATGTAACCTGGTCTTTCTCTGTGGCAGGAATAGCAAAAAATGAGCAGAACCTTGATGAATGAGTAGTAGGCAAGGTAAGCTCCTTGGACTCCTCAGCATCCCAACATGGACATGGGAAGCAGCAAGGGGGCTACACTGAGATCAAGGAGACCTAGGGGAGAGGTCTTTTTATTTATAAATGTATTTAAATGTAGTTGGCAGTATTGTGCTTGTATCCCATTCATTGTGATTATATTCACCCATGACACATATACTAAGTGTTCTATATTCTCTCAATCTTCTCCTCTTCCACCAACCTCCTTCTTTTCTTCTGGCTCTTGTTTTGCAATCTGGTCTTGTGAAAGCTTTGTGCTCATGACTGCAATTGCCATGAAGTATCCAGAAGACAGGACCATTGCATGTATCTTCACCATTTCATTTCTACTGTACATCTGACCTCCTTCTCTGAGATTTTCCGCGGGCCTTAAAGTCATAGACATTTTGTTTGAGGCAAAGCACTCAGTAGTCATGTATTCTCAGCCTTTTGACAGTGATCTCCCAGCTCTGTCTACTGCCCACTACCAAAAGAGACTTCTCTGACCTCGGCTGGGAGCTGCATTAGTTCATGGGAGAAAACATAAATATTTAGAAGGAAGTTTAATTGCATTTTGAGGAGAGATCTTTAAGGCAGAGGAGAAAAAGTAGCCTGGCCTAAGTGGATCAATATTTTGGGAGCCTTCTACCTAACTTCCACAATTTGTCAATGAAGGTGAACACCCTCATTTTGGGTTTCAATCATGATTTTTGGAACAGTCTCATGTATCTCATGTTGGTCTTGAACTCATTACATGATGGAGGATGACCCTAAACTTCCGATCATCCTGCCTGTACATCCCAATGCTGGGACTATAGAGTTATACCAGTGTGCCCAGTTTTATGCTGCTCTAGCGAATAAACTCAGGGCTTCCTGTGGTAGCCAATCACTCTACTAAATGAACTAGGATGTCACTCATTTTATTGAATACTCTCCCTGGTCCTGATTCTACAGGGACAGACCATCAGAAGCAAGATTTACACTTGGAGCAAACATTTCTTGGAAGTGTGACTTAAATCCTTCAGAGGTTACCAAGGCCAGGGCACCATTTTTGTTTTGGTAGTTTCAACAAATCTTCTTGTTGTTGGATTAGTTTGATTTCTTACGTTTGCTGGGAGCATATGTCCATTGCCCTTGGGAAGCATGGTGACTCACACAGCCCAACAAGCAGGAACCAACTACAGAGTTTAAATGATATTTGTCTCAGCAGCCAGTGGCCACATGTTACAATGTCACCTTGGCCTTGCTCTAGCAGACAGGAAATATGGTGACCTAGCAACAGTGACATATGCTGTGGCTCAGACCTGAGCAGTGAAAACAGTAGGTGGCTTTACCTATGCTTGTGGCATATACTCGGGGGAGTAATACCTGGCCAGTGATTTCTTCAAGCAACTGTAATTTGATTGGTCAGGCCTAGCTGGTAAGGACCAGCAATGTATCAGGTATCCAACCAACCTGGGTAGACACCTAGGCCATGTGTCTGTTTCTATTTCTTTTTGCCCTACATGGTTATAAATATAGTAAATCTAATGTCTGTCCTATAGCTCACTGTGAAGTTACATTTTCCTTTACAAACCACTTTGAGGTCCTTGGTGGACATGAAAGAGGAGCTGTTAAGTATGACTAATGAGTTAGACATGAAGCAGTGGTAACCAGCAGGTAATTCACTTGGTTTCAACTCCATAAAGAAATCCCAGAATGCTAACACTGTGGTTTGTCTTGCATTCCCAGAATTCAGCTGGCTTCTTAGGGCTTTCTGTTACAAAAAAGTGTTTTAAGGAAATAAACAAAAACCAGAATCATCTTGTTTAAATTACCTGATCTTCCTTTGCCAAAGATGGAAAAGATGCAAGAATTTCAGACTGTGGGACACAAATCTTCCACTGCAAAGTTTCAGGATGATGAGAATGCTTTCTGAGTGGTTTTCAATTGTCTGATGTAATAAATGATCAATCTCCTTACTGTGTTAAAGGGAATAAATGGTACTTACTACCTCCCTGTTACAACCAATTTTATGAGTTACTTATATGATGGTGTTTCATGAGTATAAAAATGGACAACTGTGCCCAGCATCAGGCTTCCTGTGTGGCAGGTGACTCTAGATTAGCCTTTGTTCACACACATCTGCACACACACTCACACACACACACACACACACACACACTCATACTCACACACACATACGCACACACTCACACATACACACACACTCACATATACACACACACTCACACACACACTCACACTCACACATACACACACTCACACATACATACTCACATACACACTTACACACACTCACACACATACACACACTCACAGACACACACACACACACACGCACACTTCTCTCACACTGAATGAGGGACCAGTGCTGTGGGGACCACTGTTTCAGCCCATCTATGGGTATGAAGCTGGACCCCCTCACCAGTTCAGGCCTTCTGCATTAGTGTTCAAAGGCAATAGTGTTAAAGGACCAATCACAGGCCAAGTGGTTTAGGATACCAGGAAACCACTTCACAGCTCTGGAAGTCACAAGTCTAAAATCAAAAGGTCACAGCGCAGTGCTTCCTCTGAAGGTTGCCAGCGAAGTGTCTGTTTCAGGCAGCTTATCTAGCTTCTGCTACTTCCTTGGTTTGTGGCAATGTAAGTCCAGTCTTCAAACAGAGATCTGACTGTGATCATGTCTATGTGTATATTGCTCATTTTTAAAAGGCATTGAAATTTAATTTTAAGTGAGTATATAAAGTATGAGTATCATGACATCTTTATAACTAGATGTTTTGTTCACAGTCATCCTTTTCACACACTTCCATTCCCATTCCTTGAAGAGTTGTCATTTGCTAGTGCCCTCTCTCCCCCAAAGAGGTCCTTCCTTCTGCTTCCATGTCAAATGTAGTCTATTTCTCCTCTTCATCGGCCTCCTCCTTCTTCCCTCTCTTGTCCATTAAAGACAGATCCCTCCTTCTTTCTTGTGGGTACTTCGCTAATTTCATCTCTCTCTCTCTCTCTCTCTCTCTCTCTCTCTCTCACACACACACACACACACACACACACACACACACACACACACACACACATTCACACACTCACATGTATGCACACACATACACACAAACATATGCACACATACACACATACTCACACAAGCACACACATTCACACACTCACATACATACACACACAGACATTACAAGATCATCATAGGAGACAGCAGATTTGATATTTGTCTTTCTGCATCTAGATTATTTTACTTAATATAAAGGTCTTCAGTTGCCCTCATTTTCCTGAAAATGTCATGATTTCATGACATTTTTTAATGGCTGAATAAAATTCCATTGTATATATGCACCACATTCTCTTCAGCCATTCACCTATTGATGCATATCAAGGCTATTTTCATTTTCATGATTACAAATAGTGCAGTAATAAACATGCTATGTGAGTTATCTTCATAATAAGTCAGTTTAGAGTCTTTAAATGGATATGCAGGGGTGGTATAGTTGACCTTATGGTAATTGTGCATCCTGTTTTCTGAAGCACCTGCACACTGAGTTCCACCATGACTACTCTGGTTTACACACTCCTAACAGTGGATAGGACATCTTTGCTAGAACTTGTTCACTTGTTGTTTATTGATGGCAGTCATTGGGACATTTTCTTTCCATTACCTTGATGGCTAAGGTTATTTTACATTTGTATCCAAATAGTTATTGATCACTTATTTCTATTCTTCTGACAACTATTATGTGAATTTGCCCATTTTCATCTGGACAACCTGTGGATTGGTTTTGTGCTGTTTAATATTTACAGTTCTTTATATAGATCAATCCCTGGTGTTATGCAGACTCAGCAGATTGTGCTATCCTGTGTCTGTCTCTTCGCTATGGTGGTTGTTGCCCTTGCTGTGCAGATGCCCTTTAATTTTGTGCCATTCAATTTTCATTTCTCAGTATTATTTTCTGGGCTATTGAAGTATTTTCAGAAGTTTTTGTTGATGCCTATATCTTGAAGTATTCTTATATTTTCCTCTAGAACTTTCAAAGTTCCATATTCTAGAGTAAGTTTTCTGATCCATTTATATTTGTATATGGTGAGAGATATGGATTTAAGATCATGTTTATACAGGTGGGTATTCACTTTCCAGAACAATTTGTTAAAGCTACTATCTTTTTTCCATAGTGTACATTTTTGTCATCTTGTTAAGATCAGATGGCTGTGCCTGTATGGGTAAATTTATGGCCTTCTATTCTAGTCCATTGTTTGTACACCATTTTGTGCACTTTGTATGCTGTCCTCGCTTCTATGGCTCTATAGTTCAATTTGAAATCACAAACTGTGATACCTCCAACATCAATCTTTCTGCTTAGGATTGTTTGGCTATTTGGAATCTTTCTGGAATTTATATGAATTTTGTGATTGATTTTTTATAGTTCTGTAAGGAATGTAACTGGCATTTCAAGGAAGCTTGCATTACATTTTTATAGAATACTCTCAGTAACATAGCCACTTCTGTTTTACCACTTCTGCTAATCAACAAGCATGGGAAATTTTTTATTGTATGGTATCCTCTTCGGTGACCAAGATACTCACTATAGATCATTTTCTCCTTTATTATAGTTTACTTCTAGATACTTAAAAATGGATGATATTGTTTTCTTGCTTTATAACTTGGTATATTTACCTTTGATATATAAAATAGGTACTAATTTTTTATGCTGTATATTTGGCTACTTATCAAAGTATATATTAGTTCTAAGAGTTTTTCTGGTGGAGTATTAGACTTTTTAAGCATAGAACCATGTTATCCTCAAAGAGGAATATTCCTTTCCTGTTTTGTTGCAGGATTTTCCCTGTCCAATCACATTAGGGCAGCAGGAGGCCTGTGATTGGAGAGGGAAAAGGGAGACAGATATAAGAGTAGCAGAGACTTGAACAGCATCTCAGGATGGGGAAAGAGGAGGAGGAAGGCAAGATGGAAGCAGAGTTGAACCAGTGTAGCTTTTTCTAGCCACAGTTGGCTATGATATCATAAAGGTTACAGTATTGGGATAATTTGTCTAATCTAAGTGGACAGTTTTTTATCATTATTAATTAGTTCCAAAATTTTTGTGTTGACATCTTATGTATTGAGAATTTATTGATATATAAATCTGATTGGTTAACTATAAACATTAAGAGTCTTGTTTTTACCGGGTAAATGGGTGTTGTGATGGCTGACTGGGGGGTGGGCAGTCGTTGCATGGTCCTGGTGGCAGAGATCTGCCAGGGGACTCTGGAGCTCCGAAACAGAGAGATGGTTGAGCTGAGATCACTTGGTTGGAGCTCTGTGACCAGGCGGCACCAGTACTAGCACGGGAAGAAGTTGGGTTCATTTTTTAATATTTCCCACAACAGATGGCACCCAACTAATCATTGCCTGCTTTGATCAGATATTAATTATTAATGTCTGTGGCTCCAGGTAGAGAGACCAACAGATAGATACCCATATCAAGTATTAATTAATATTGTCTGTGGCTCCAGATAGAGAGATCAACAGATAATTGGTATAACAAGATGGCTACTCTAGGCAGAGAGCCATCCTCCCACCCTGGCATTCCCCTACACTGGGGCATTGAACATCCTCAGGCCCAAGGACTTCGCCTCCCACTGAGGTCCAAAAAGGCCGTCCTCTGCCACATATGTGCCAGCACCATAGGTCACTCCATGTGTGTTCTTTTGTGACTGAGTTACCTCACTCAGGATGATATTTTCAAGTTCCATCCATTTGTCTGTGACTTTCACGAAGTTGTTGTTTTTAATGGCTGAGTAGTATTCCATTGTGTAAATATACCATATTTTCTGTATCCATTCCTCTGTTGTGGGGCATCTGGGCTGTTTCCAGCTTCTGGCTATGATAAATATAGCTGCTATGAACATAGTGGAGCATGTATCCTTATTACATGTTGAAGCATCTTCTGGGTATATGCCCGGGAGTTGTATAGCTGGGTTCTCAGGTAGTACTATGTCCAATTTTCTGAGGTACCACCAGACTGATTTCCATAGTAGTTGTACCAGCTTGTAATCCCACCAAAAATGGAGGAGTGTTCCTCTTTTTTCACATCCTCTCCAGCATCTGCTGTCACCTGAGTTTTTGATCTTAGCCATTCTGACTGGTGTGAAGTGAAATCTCAGGGTTGTTTTGATTTGCATTTCTCTGATGGCTAAGGATGCTGAACATTTCTTTAGGTGCTTCTCAGCTCTTCAAGTTTCCTCAGTTGAGAATTCTCTGTTGAGCTCTGTACCCCATTTTTAAATAGGGTTATTTGGTTCTCTGGAGACTAACTTTGTGAGTTCTTTGTGTATAGTGGATATTAGCCCTCTTTAGGATGTAGGATTGATACAGATATTTCCCAATCTGTTGGTTGTTGTTTTGCCCTATTGACAGTGTCCTTTGCCTTACAGAAGCTTTGCAATTTTATGAGGTCCCATTTGTAGATTCTTGATCTTGGAGTGTAAGCCATTGGTGTTCTGTTCAGCAGCTTTTCCTCTATGCCCATGTGTTTGAGAGTTTTCCCCACTTTCACTTCTATTAGATTCAGTGTATCTGGTTTTATGTGGAGGTTCTTGATACACTTTTTAAATGATCAACTATTTTAGACTTTTTAAAAAATCTTTTCACATACCTATTTTTGAGATTATAGCCTGAGGAAATTATGCACACACAATAAATAAATACATAATTCATTGATTTAAATATTTTAAGGGGGAAATTATCTGTACTTTATTTACATATCATGCAACCTTAGAATCCAATATCTGAGATCACCTACTCTAATGATTTTTCTACTAATGTTCCAAGGTATCAGCAATCTGAGCCCAATGAACAAAAGTTCACAGTGGAATTCTAGGCCATGGTGATTGATTGGGCTAAAGTTTTGAGGGCTGGGAAGCATAGGTGGGTTCTGAAATCTCTCACATCCCAATTTCTTGCCCTGAAGGTGAGCTAGGTGTTGAAGCCTCACATCAAATGGCATCGCACTTGGAGAGTCAAGGTCTGAAGAAGAATAGGAATGTGATGAGTTGTGGTACCTCCCCTTCGACTGAGTCTCCTAAGGGCTGACATGGTGACCCCTCACCACACATTCATGAATTCTGAAACATTCTGCCTTTGAGGATGTCACAGACCCCTGTTAGCATGCTCCTTCCCTTGGGCATTTGGACTAACCATTTCTTTAGTCTATAAAGAACTAAACTGGACTAGTACTTCTGTAGTCTATAAAACTTTGAAGGGTTAACTCTGGTCATATGCTCCTGTGATCCTAGCCCTTGGGAGGTAGACACAGGGGGGTTTCAAGTTTGAGGAAATATGTGCTACATAAGATCCTTGGCTGGTGAGAAAGCTTAGCAGACTACATGCTGTACAAGATGGTGACCAGAATTCTACCCCTGGGACCCACATAAAGTAAAGCCAGGAAGAGGGAATCATTCCACATCGTTGTCTACACTCGTTCTTTGGCTTATGCCTTATGCATCTCTCTCTCTCTCTCTCTCTCTCTCTCTCTCTCTCTCTCTCTCTCTCTCTCTCTCACACACACACACACACACACACACACACACACACACACACAGTGTTGGTTTTTTCCTTCTGTAACCAACCTTTTACCCAGTGGTGCTACTACTCCAAACCATGGCCATTCATTTTCTTGTTTGTGTCTGTAGAGTTTGCAAGACACTAGGGACATCTTTAGTGTAGGACTGCTAGGTGGAGGTTACACTTTCATATCCTGTTTGTTCTAGTTGAAACTTTTCCATGGAGCTGTTGGTAGGCCATTAACATCCATGCATGTCCCATGATACCTCATGGGATTTCTGTTTCTATTAGCTGCTCCTTTGTTTAATGAGTGCAGGAAACAAAATATTTGAAAATATTTAATGATCACTTTTGGCTAATGCCCTAAAAGTGTAATGGTTGAGTTGAAGGTCATGGGATACTGATAAATATGCTAATTGATTACTGTTGTCCCTGCTATATCTTACTGATGTGTTTGTGTTACAGCTGCATACCATGTGTGCAGATGATTCTTCATGGGGTACAAGGTCAACTACCATTCATGTTGTAGAGGGAACACAGAGCTTGTTTTACAACATGAACTCTACAGTAGTCACACACTTATTCTATTCAAATATTTTGGTCTGTTGGGGGAAGAACAGTTCTTTTTTTTATTATTTATTTATTTTTATTCATTTTACATTCTGATCACTGCCCCCCTTCCCAGGCCCCCCTCACACAGTCCCTACCACATCCTTACCTCCCCTTCCCCTCTGAGGGGGTGGAGTCCCTCTAAGTATCCCCTACCCTGTCCATCAAGTCTCTGCATGGCTAGGTGCATTCTTTCCCACTGATGCCAGACAAAACAGCCCAGTTGGGGGAACATATTCACAGACAGGAAACAGCTTTAGAGATAGCCCCTGCTCCAGATGTTGGGGGAATCCACCCAGAGTCTGAGCTGCACATCTGCTACATATGTGTGTGGGGGGTTCAGTCCCATATATGCTCATATGGTTCAGGTTCTGAGAGTCCCCAAGGGTTCAGATTAGTTGACTCTGTTGGTCTTCCTGTGGAGATCATATCCCCTTCATTTCCCACAGTCCTTCCCCAACTCTTCCATAAGAGTCCCTGAGTTTCTTCCAGTGTTTGGCTGTGGGCTTCTGTATCTGTTTCAGTTCACTGCTGGGTGGGGCCTCTCAGAGGACAGTTATGCTAGGCTCCTGTGTACAGTCATGACAGAGTATTATTTATAGTGGCAGGGACTGGTGCTTGCCCATGGGATGGGTCTCAAGTTGGGCTGGTTACTGCTTGGCCATTCCCTCAGTCCATGTTCCATTCCCCGTCTTTGCATTTCTTATAGACAGGATAAATTTTGAACTGAAAATTTTGTGGGTGGGCTGGTGTCTCTATCGCTCCCCTGGAGTTCCTGCCTGGCTACAGGAGGTGGCATCTTCAGGTTTCATGTCCCCACTGTTGTGATTCTCAGCTAAGGTCACCCCCCCATTAATTCTTGGGAGGCTCTCTCATCCTAGGTGGCTGGCTCACCCTCAAGATGCTCTTGTACCCCTCTAGCTTCAGATTTCCTTTCATGCTCCTGGCCCTCTGGCCCTCCCCTGTCTGTCCCCATACCTGATTCTTAAACCACTCCCCTCCCTGTCTATTCTCGCACCCAGTCCCCTCCCTCCATTGCCTCCTATAACTATTTAAATCCCCCTTCTAAGTGAGATCCAAGCACCTTCACTTGGGCCTTCCTTTCTCTTTAGTTTCTTTGGGTCTATAGAGTATAGCATGGGAATCCTGTATTTTTTGGCTAATAGCCACTTATAAGTGAGTACATACCATGTATGTCCTTTTGGGTCTGGGTTACCTCTCTCAGGATGATATTCTCTAATCCATCCATTTGCCTGCAAAATTCATGATGTTTTTGTTTTTAATAGCTGAATAGTATTTCATTGTGTAGATGTACCACATTTTCTTATCTATTCTTTAGTTGATGGACATCTAGGTTGTTTCCAGTTTCTGGCTATTATGAGTAAAGCTGCTATGAACATAGTTGAGCAAGTGTGTCTGTGGTATAGTGGGGCATTTTTTTGAGTATATGCCCAGGAGTGGTATAGCTGGATCTTGAAGTAGAACTATTCCCAGTTTTCTGAGAAACCACTAAATTGATTTCAGGAGTTGTCCTGCAAGTTTGCGCTCCCACTAGCAACAGAGAAGTGGTTCCCTTGCTTCACATCCTCACAAACATTCACTAACACTTGACCTTTTGGTCTTAGCCAGAATGATGAGCGTATGATAGAATTTCAAGGCCATTTTGATTTTCATTTACCTGTTGACTAAGGACACTAAACATTTCTTTATTGCTTTTCAGCCATTCAAGATTCCTTTCTTGAGAATTCTCAGTTTAAAGAGCAGTTTCCTAATTCCCTTCTCTGTTGTTGTGATAAAATACTCTGACCAAAGGAACTTGAAGGGAAAAAGAGTTTATTTGGGTCACAATTCTAGATTGTGCCAGGAAGTCAAGGCTGTGGGAATTTGAAGCAATTGGTAACATCACATGCAGTCAAGCAGAAAGGAATTAATGTTTGGCTCAGTTTTACTACTCATACAGTTTTGGATTTCCTGCTTAGAGAATGCTGAGCCCACAGTGGATTGATTTTCCCCTTAGTTTCCATAAGGAAAATACCTGCTCCCATCCACTCCCTATAAGCTAACCTATAGTCTAACATATAGACAACCTATAGACTAACCTGATTTGGGCAATCCCTCATCAAAACCCAGGTAATTCAACATTATGTCAAGTTGTCAATTAAAGACAACTGTTGTAAATTGGGAACACAAGACCAGGAACTCAGAGAAAGGAAAGTCCTGCCAGAAACCAATTGCCCATTTTTTTAACCCTAAATAAGTCTCACTCATAACAGGAAGCAGGAAATAAAATGGGCTAACCTGATGGGCAGCAGTTCATGTTTCTCTCCAGTGATGATGGAATATAAACAGTGGAAGGCAAATCCTTAGTGTCAACAGACTCAGATTTCATGAGTTGGGACACAAGGCTGTATGTATGAATGGGGAACATGGCCAAATCTATGCTTGTGTTGCTCTCCAGGTCATTTGTAGGGAAATTAGTATCCCACCACTAAGAACTGGGAAAATCATTGTGGCTGACCTTAATTTCCTAATCCCTTTGTTTCAACCATTTCCTCACTCTGTGTGATGTCCCCACAATCTGGCTTATTAAATAAAATATTAACAACATGGTCAGACATGCTCATTCCTTCATTCTGTGAATCTTAGCCACCCCTCCCCTTTGTATACATGTAACTTTAGCTATAAAAACTGGTTTTCAGAATACGGATTTTTTAAAAAAAATTATCTTATTCTTATTTATTTATTTATTTTTTTGGCATGAACGTTTTAAATTTTTTTTTTTAATGTTTGATACTTTATTTACATTTCCAGTGTTTCCCCTTTTCTGGGTCTCCTCTTTGGAAGCCCCCTATCCCCTGCCAATCCCTACCTCTATGGGGGAATTCCATCTCCCAACCACCTGCCCACCCATCCCCCTATTCCCACCTTGACATTCCCCTTTACTGGGGCCTCTAACACCCTCAGGCCCAAGGGCCTCTCCTCTCTCCCTGATGGCCATCGAGGTTGTCCTCTGTCTCATATGTGGTCCGAACCATGGGTCCATAGATGTGTAGTCTTCGGCTGGTGGTCCAAACTCCAGGACGACCTCGGGGGGGTGTCAGACCCATTGACGCTCTTGCTCCCTCCATGGGGCTGCAAATTCCCTCAACTACTTCAGTCCTTTCTCCAACTCCTCCATCTGGGACCTCACTCTTAGTCCAGCGGTTACTATTAAGTGAAACTTGGGCATTCTGAACTTTTGGGCTAATATCCTCTTATCAGTGAGTACATACCATGTTCCTTCTTTTGTGACTGAGTGACCTCGCTCAGGATGATATTTTCAAGTTCCATCCATTTGCCTGCAAATTTCATTAAGTCATTGTTTTTAATAGCTGAGTAGTACTCCATTGTGTAAATGTACCACATTTTCTGTATCCATTCCTCTGATGAGGGACATCTGGGTTGTTTCCAGCTTCTGGCTATTATAAATATGGCGGCTATGAACTTATTGGAGCATGTGTCTTTATTACATGTTGGAGCATCTTCTGGGTATATGCCCAGGAGAGATATAGCTGGGTCCTCAGGTAGTATTATGTCCATTTTTCTGAGGGTCCGACAAACTGATTTCCAGAGTGGTTGTACCAGCTTGCAGTCCCACCAACAGTGGAGGAGTGTTCCTCTTTCTCCAAATACTCACCAGCATCTGCTGTCACCTGAGTTTTTTATCTTAGCCATACTGACTTGTGTAAGGTGGAATCTCAGACTTGTTTTGATTTGCATTTCCCTGATGACTAGGGATGTTGAGCATTTCTTTAAGGTGCTTCTCAGCCCTGCGAATTTCCTCAGTTGAGAATTCTATGTTTAGTTCTGTTCCCCATTTTTTGATGGGGTTATTTGGTTTTTTGGAGTCTAACTTCTTGAGTCTTTGTATATATTGGATATTAGCCCTCTATCAGACATAGGATTGGTTAAGATCTTTTCCCAATCTGTTGGTTGCCAGTTTGTCCTATTGACAGTGTCCTTTGCCTTACAGAAGCTTTGCAATTTCATGAGGTCCCATTTGTCTATTCTTGATCCTAGAGCATAAGTCAGTGGTGTTCTGTTCAGGAACTTGTCCCCCGTACCCAGGTGACTGAGAGTTTTCCCCACTTTCTCTTCTATTAGATTCAGTGTAAATGGTTTTATGTGGAGGTCCTTGATCCACTTGGACTTGAGCTTTGTACAAGGAGATAAGAATGGATCAATTTGCATTCTTCTACATGTAGACTGCCAGTTGAATTAGCACCATTTGTTGAAGATGCTGTCTTTTTTCCACTGGCTGGTCTTAGCTCCTTTGTCCAAAATCAAGTGACCATATGTGTGTGGGTTCATTTCTGGTTCCTCAATTCTATTACATTGATCTACCTGTCTGTCACTGTACCAATGCCATGCAGTTTTTATCACTACTGCTCTGTAGTACAGCTTGAGATCGGGGATCCTGATTCCCCCAGAAGTTCTTTTGTTGTTAAGTATATCTTTTGCTATCCTGAGTTTTTTGTTGTTCCAAATGAATTTGAGAATTGCTCTTTCTAAGTCTATGAAGATTTGAGTTGGAATTTTGATGGGGATTGCGTTGAATTTGTAGATTGCTTTTGGCAGGATGGCCATTTTTACTCTATTAATCCTGCCAATCCATGAGCAGGGGAGAGCTTTCCACCTTCTGAGGTCTTCTTAGATTTCTTTCTTCAGAGACTTGAAGTTCTTGTCATACAAATCTTTCACTTGCTTGGTTAGAGTCACACCAAGATACTTTATATTGTTTGTGACAATTGGGAAGGATGTCATTTCCCTAATTTCTTTCTCAGCCTGTTTATCCTTTGAGTATAGGAAGGCTACTGATTTGTTTGAGTTAATTTTATATCTGGCCACTTTGCTGAAGTTGTTTATCAGCTGCAGGAGTTCCCTGGTGGAGTTTTTCAGGTCACTTATGTATACGATCATATATCATCTGCAAATAGTGATAATTTGATTTCTTCCTTCCCAATTTGTCTCCCTTTGACGTGCTTTTGTTGTCTAATTGCTCTAGCTAGAACTTCAATTACTATATTGAATAGGTAGGGGGAGAGAATGCAGCCTTGTTTGGTTCCAGATTTTAGTGGAATTGCTTCGAGTCTCTCTCCATTTAGTTTGATGTTGGCTACTGGTTTGCCGTATATTGCTTTTACTATGTTTAGGTATAGGCCTTGAATTCCTGATCTTTCCAAGACTTTTATCATGAAGGGATGCTGAATTTTATCAAATGCTTTTTCAGCATCTAAGGAAATGACCATGTTGTTTTTTTTTTTTTTTGAATTTGTTTATGTAGTGAATTACATTGATGGATTTCCGGGTATTGAACCATCCCTGCATCCCTGGGATGAAGCCTACTTGATCATGATGAATGATCGTTTTGATGTGTTCTTGGATTTGGTTTGCGAGAATTTTATTGAGTATTTTTGCATCGATATTCATAAGGGAAATTGATCTGAAGTTTTCTTTCTTTGTTGGGTCTTTGTGAGGTTTTGGTATCAGTGTGATTGTGGCCTCATAGAAGGAATTGGGTAGTGTTCCTTCTGTTTCAATTTTGTGGAATAGATTGAAGAGTATTGGTATTAGGTCTTCTTTGAAGGTCTGATAGAATTCTGCAGTGAGCCCATCTGGACCTGGGCTTTTTTTGGTTGGGAGACTTTTAATGACTGCCTCTATTTCTTTAGGCATTATGGGACTGTTTAGATGGTTTATTTGATCCTGATTTAACTTTGGTATTTGATATTTATCTAGAAAATTGTCCATTTCTTCCAAATTTTGCAGTTTTGTTGAGTATAGGCCTTTGTAGTAGGATCTCATGATTTTTTGAATTTCCTCAGAATCTGTTGTTATGTCACCCTTTTCGTGTCTAATTTTGATAATTTGGATTCTGTCTCTGTGCCCTCTGGTTAGTCTGGCTAGGGTTCTATCTATCATGTTGATTTTCTCAAAGAACCAACGCCTGGTTTTGTTGATTCTTTGTATAGTTCTTTTTGTTTCTACTTGGTTGATTTCAGCTCTGAGTTGGATCATTTCCTGCCTTCTACTCCTCTTGGGTGTATTAGCTTCTTTTTGTTCTAGGGCTTTCAGGTGTGTTGTTAAGATGCTAGTGTATGCTCTCTCCAGTTTCTTTTTGGAGGCACTCAAAGCTATGAGTTTTCCTCTTAACACTGCTTTCAATGTGTCCCATAAGTTTGGGTATGTTGTACTTTTATTTTCATTAAATTCAAGTAAGTCTTTAATTTCTTTCTTTATTTCTTCCTTGACCAAATTGTCATTGAGGAGAGCATTGTTCAGTTTCCATGTGTATGTGGGCTTTCTTTTGTTATTGTTGCCATGGAAGACCAGCCTAAACCATAGTGATCTGATAGGAGGCATGGGATTATTTCAGTCTTCGTGTATCTGTGGAGGTTTGTTTTGTGACCGATTATATGGTCAATTTTAGAGAAGGTGCCATGAGGTGCTGAGAAGAAGGTATATTCTTTTGATTTAGGATGAAATGTTCTATAGATATCTGTTAAATCCGTTTGGTTCATTACCTCTGTTAGTTTCACTGTGTCTCTGTTTAGTTTGTGATTCCAAGATCTGTCCATTGATGATAGTGGAGTGTTCAAGTCTCCTACTCTTATTGTGTGAGGTGCAATGTGTTCTTTGAGCTTTAGTAAGCTTTCTTTTATGAATGTGGATGCTCTTGCATTTGGAGCACAGATGTTTAAAATTGAGAGTTTTTCTTGGTGGATTTTTTCTTTGATGAGTTTGAAGTGTCCTTCCTTTTCTTTTTTGATGACTTTTGGGTGAAAGTCAATTTTATCCGCTATTAGAATGGCTACCTCCAGCCTGTTTCTTGGGACCATTTGCCTGGAAACATGTTTTCCAGCCCTTTACTCTGAGGTAGTGTTTGTCTTTATCATGGAGGTGTGTTTCCTGAATGCAGTAAAATGCTGGGTCCTCTTTATGGATCCAGTTTGTCAGTCTATATCTTTTTATTGGGGAATTGAGTCCATTGATGTTAAGGGATATTAAGGAGTAGTGGTTGTTGGTTCCCGTTATTTTCAATGTACCTTTTAGGTTTGTGTGGCTATCTTCTTTTCAGTTTGTTGAAAGATTACCTTCTTGTGTTTTCTGGAATGTGGTTTCCCTCCTTGAGTTGACGTTTACCATTTATTATCCTTTGTAGGGCAGGGTTTGTGGAAGCGTATTGTATAAATTTGTTTTTGTCATAGAATATTTTGGTTTCACCGTCCCTGTGAATTGAGAGCTTTGCTGGGTATAGCAGCCTGGGCTGGCAGTTGTGTTCTCTTAGGGTCTGTATGAGTTCTGCCCAGGATCTTCTAGCTTTCATAGTCT
>JAPYYD010002269.1:0-18869 GCA_028551405.1 Uromys caudimaculatus | reverse complement strand
TCATCCTGTCATATATGTGGTCCCAGCCATGGTCCATAGATGTGTATTCTTTGGTTGGTGGTCCAAACTCCAGGACGCCGGAGGCGGTCTGGCCCATTGATGCTCTTGCTCACTCCATGGGGCTGCAAACTCCCTCAGCTCCTTCAGACCTTTCTCCAACTCCTCCATCTGGGACCTCACTCTCAGTCCAGTGGTTACTGCTAAGTGAAACTTGGGCATTCTGAAGTTTTGGGCTAATATCCACTTATCAGTGAGTACATACCTTGTTTGTTCTTTTGTGACTGAGTTACCTTGCTCGGGATGATATATTCAAGTTCCATCCAATTACCTGCAAATTTCATTAAGTCATTGTTTTTAATAGCTGAGTAGTACTCCACTGTGTAAATGTACCACATTTTCTTTATCCATTCCTCTGATGAGGGACATCTGGGTTGTTTCCAGCTTCTGGCTATTATAAATATGGCTGCTATGAACATAATGGAGCATGTGTCTTTATTACATGTTGGAGCATCTTCTGGGTATATGCCCAGGAGAGGTATAGCTGGGTCCTCAGGAAGAATTATGTCCATTTTTCTGAGGGTCCACCAAACTGGTTTCCAGAGTTGTTGTAACAGCTTTCAGTCCCACCAACAGGGGAGGAGTGTTCCTTTTCTCCACATTCTTGCCAGCATCTGCTGTCACCAAAGTTTTTGATCTTAGCCATTCTGACTGGTGTGAGGTGGAATCTCAGACTTGTTTTGATTTGCATTTCCCTCATGACTAGGGATTTTGAGCATTTCTTTAGGTGCTTCTCAGCCCTGCAAATTTCCTCAGTTGAGAATTCTCAGTTTAGCTCTGTTCCCCATTTTTTGATGGGGTTATTTGGTTTTCTGGAGTCTAACTTCTTGAGTTCTTTGTATATATTGAATATTAGCCCTCTTTTGGACATAGGATTGGCTAAGATCTTTTCCCAATCTGTTGGTTGCCGTTTCATACTATTGACAGTGCCCTTTGCCTTACAGAAACTTTGCAGTTTCATTAGATCCCATTTGTCTATTCTAGATCTTAGAGCATAAGCCTCTGGTGTTCTGTTCAGGAACTTTTCCCCCATACCCAGGTGTTCAAGAGTTTTCCCCACTTTCTCTTCTATTAGATTCAGTTTAACTGGTTTTATGTGGAGGTCCTTGATCCACTTGGACTTGAACTTTGTACAAGGAGATAGGAATGGATCAATTTGAATTCCTCTACATGTAGACCGCCAGCTGAACCAGCATCATTTGTTGAAATTACTGGTTTTTTTTCCACTGAGTGGTTTTGGCTCCTTTCTGGAAAATCAAGTGACCAAATGTGTGTGGGTTCATTTCTGAGTCCTCAGTTCTATTCCATTGATCTACCTGCCTGTTACTGTACCAATACCATGCAGTTTTTATCACTACTGCTCTGTAGTACAGCTTGAGATCAGGGATGCTGATTACCCCAGAAGTTCTTTTGTTGTTAGGGATAGCTTTTGCTATCCTGGGTTTTTTGTTTTTCCAAGTGAATTTGAGAATTGCTCTTTCTAAGTCTATGAAGAATTGAGTCGGAATTTTCATAGGGATTGCATTGAATTTGTAGACTGCTTTTGGCAGGATGGCCATTTTTACTATATTAATCCTTCCAATCCATGAGCATGGCAGATCTTTCCATCTTCTGAGATCTTCTTCAATTTCTTTCTTCAGAGACTTGAAGTTCTTGTCATACAGATCTTTCACTTGCTTGGTTAGAGTCACACCAAGATACTTTATATTGTTTGTGACAATTGTGAAGGGTGTCATTTCCCTGATTTCTTTCTCAGCATGTTTATCCTTTGAGTATAGGAAGGCTACTGATTTGTTTGAGTTAATTTTATATCCGGCCACTTTGCTGAAGTTGTTTACCAGCTACAGGAGTTCTCTGGTGGAGTTTTTTAGGTCATTTAGGTATATGATCACATCATCTGCAAATATTGATAATTTGATTTCTTCCTTACCAATTTGTATCTTTTTGACCTCCTTTTGTTGTCTAATTGCTCTAGCTAGAACTTCAATTACTATATTGAATTGATAGGAAGAGAGAAGGCAGCCTTGTTTAATCACTGATCTTAGTGGGATTGCTTCGAGTTTCTCTCCATTTAGTTTGATGTTGGCTACTGGTTTGCTATATATTGCTTTTACTATGTTTAGGTATGGGCCTTGAGTTCCTGATCTTTCCAAGTCATTTATCATGAAGGGATGTTGAATTTTGTCAAATGCTTTTTCAGCATCTAAGGAAATAACCATGTGGTTTTTTTCTTTGAGTTTGATTATGCAGTGAATTACATTGATGGATTTCCAGGAATTGAACCATCCCTGCATCTCTGGGATGAAGCCTACTTGATCATGATGAATGATCATTTTGATGTGTTCTTGGATTCGGTTTGTAAGAATTTTATTGACTATGTTTGCATCGATATTCATAAAGGAAATTGGTCTGAAGTTTTCTTTCTTTTTTGGGTCTTTGTGAGGTTTTGGTATCAGTGTGATTGTGGCCTCATAGAAGGAATTGGGTAGTGTTCCTTCTGTTTCTATTTTGTGGAATAGATTGAAGTGTATTGGTATTAGGTCTTCTTTGAAGGTCTGATAGAATTCTGCAGTGAACCCTTTTGGACCTGAGCTTTTTTTGTTTGGGAGACTTTTAATGACTGCCTCTATTTCTTTAGGCATTATGGGACTGTTTTGATGGTTTATCTGATCCTGACTTAACTTTCGTATTTGATACCTGACTAGAAAATTGACCCTTTCATCCAGATTTTGCAGCTTTGTTGAGTATAGGTTTTTGTACTAGGATCTGATGATTTTTTGAATTTCCTCAGAATCTGTTGTTATGTCCCCCTTTCGTTTCTAATTTTGTTAATTTGGATTCTGTCTCTGTGCCCTGTGGTTAGTCTGGCTAGTGGTTTATCTATCTTGTTGATTTTCTCTAAGAACCAACTCCTTGTTTGGTTGATTTTTTGTATAGTTCTTTTTATTTCTACTTGGTTGTGTTCAGCCCTGAGTTTGATTATTTCCTGCCTTCTATTCCTCTTTGGTGTATTAGCTTCATTTTGTTCTAGGGCTTTCAGGTGTGTTGTTAAGCTGCTAGTGTATGCTCTCTCCAGTTTCTTTTTTGGAGGCACTGAAGGCTATGAGTTTTCCTCTTAACACTGCTTTCAATCTGTCCCATAAGTTTGGGTATGTTGTACTTTCATTTTCTTTAAATTCAAGGAAGTATTTAATTTCTTTCTTTATTCCTTCCTTGTCCAAGTTGTCACTGAGTAGAGCATTGTTCATCTTCCAAGTGTATGTGGGCTTTTTGTTGTTATTGTTGCCATTAAAGTCAGTGATCTGATAGGAGGCAAGGGAGTATTTCAATCTTCTTGTATCTGTGGAGGTTTGTTTTGTGACCGATTATATGGTCAATTTTGTAGAAGGTACCAGGAGGTGCTGAGAAGAACGTATATTCTTTTGATTTAGGATGAAATGTTCTATAGATATCTTTTAAATCCATTTGGTTCATAACCTCCATTAGTTTCACTGTGTCTCTGTTTAGTTTGTGATTCCAAGATCTGTCCATTGATGATAGTGGGGTTTTGAAGTCTCCTACTATTATTGTGTGTGGTGCAATGTGTGTTTTGAGCTTTAGTAAGGTTTCATTTATAAATGCGGGTGCTCTTGCATTTGGAGCATAGATGTTTAGAATTGAGAGTTCTTCTTGGTAGATTTTTCCTTTGATGATTATGTAGTGTCCTTCCTTATCTTTTTTGATGACTTTTGGGTGAAAGTCAATTTTATCTGATATTAGAATGGCTACTGCAGCCTGTTTCTTGGGGCCATTTGCCTGGAAACTTGTTTTCCAGCCCTTTACTCTGAGGTAGTGTTTGTCTTTATCCCGGAGGTGTGTTTCCTGAATGCAACAAAATGCTGGGTCCTCTTTATGGATCCAGTTTGTCAGTCTATGTCTTTTTATTGGGGAATTGAGTCCATTGATGTTAAGAGATATTAAGGAATAGTGATTGTTGCTTCCCGTTATTTTCAATGTTACTTTTAGGTTTGTGTGGCTATCTTCTTTTCAGTTTCTTGAAAGATTACTTTCTTGCATTTTCTAGGGTGTGATTTTCCTCCTTGAGTTGAAGTTTACCATCTATTACACTTTGTAGGGCAGGGTTTGTGGAAACATATTGTGTAAATTTGGTTTTGTCATAGAATATTTTGGTCTCACCATCTATGGTAATTGAGAGTTTTGCTTGGTATAGCAGCCTGGGCTGGCAGTTGTGTTCTCTTAGGGTCTGTATGAGTTCTGCCTAGGATCTTCTAGCTTTCATAGTCTCTGGTGAGAAGTCTGGTGTAATTCTGATAGGTCTGAGTTGATATGTTACTTGATTTTTTTCCCTTACTGCTTTTAATATTCTTTCCTTGCTTTGTGTATTTGGTGTTTCACTATAATATGACAGGACGAATTTCTTTTCTGGTCCAATCTATTTGGAGTTCTGTAAACTTCCTGTATATTTATGTTCATCTCTTTCTTAAAGTTAGGGGAGTTTTCTTCTATAATTTTGTTGACGATATTTCCTAGTCCTTTAAGTTGGGAATCTTCGCTTCTGAGATTCTCTCTTCTATCTCTTGTATTCTGTTGGTTATTCTTGCATCTATGACTCCTGATCTCTTTTCTACTTTTTCTAACTCCAGGGATGTCTTTTTTTGTGATTTCTTCATTGTTTCTATTTCTATTTTTAGCTCCTGGATAGTTTTGTTCATTTCCTTTGTCTGTTTGATTGTGTTTTCCTGTAATTTTTTAATGGATTTATGTGTTTCCTTTTTAAGGGCTTCTAGTTGTTTACTTCTGTTCTCTTGTATTTCTTTAAGGGTGTTAATTTCTTTCTTAAAGTCTTCCATCATCATCATGAGAACTGATTTTATATCTGAGTCTTGCTTTTCTGGTGTGTTCGGGTATCCAGGACTTGCTGTGGTGGTAGAGCTGGGCTCTGATGTTGCCAAGTAGCCTTGGTTTCTGTTCCTTATATTCTTGCCCTTGCCGTTTGCCATCTTGTTAACTCTGATGTTAGCTGATCTTATTCTGTCTGGCTGTGGCTTGTCCCTCCTGCAGGCCTCTGTATCAATACTCTTTGAAGACCAGCTCTCTCTGGAAGGTCTTTGGGTTTGGAGAGCTGTGGCACAGGTCAGCTCTGGTGTGCAGACAGAAACCAGAAGGATTTTGTCCCCAGCTGTCCCTTGGTTCCTGTGTCCTTATGGCTCTACAAGGGTCCCTCTTGATCCAGTGAGTTTGAACAGAAGTGCTGGTTTTGCCTATGTTCGAAGGTGTGTCAGCACTCCTGGGATATGAGCTCTCTCCTGGATCCCTGTGACCCAGGCTGAGGTCCCCAGGTCCCAGTGATCAGTGGTGCTTGTCTTATCCCCACTCATGTCTTTTCCACACTCCTGGTAGGATAACCTTCTTCTGGAGCTACTTGGCTATGAATCCCTTGTGGCCCAGGCACAAGTCTCATGCCAGAGATGGAAACCAAAAGTTCATTTCCCTGACTTTTCCTCCTCAGTCTCTGTGTCCTGAGGGCCTGGGAGGCCAACATTCTCCTGGTGCTAATTGACTATGGAGCCCTGTCGCTGTCTATAGCAGACACCTGTTATCTACTTTGTTTAAAATATGGGCTTCAATACAATGAAAAATACTAATACAATTCATTTTGTAAGCTAATGTTCACATAAGCTTCAGGGAATCAAGAATTCTAAGGCTTAGATCTGTGTGCTACAGATCAAATGGTCTCCAGATAAGTACTCCTGCCTGTCTTGAAAATGGTAGTTTGCCTTGTTCTCAGAATTTTTTACCCTCACTAACTATTAAGACAGTTTTGTTTTCAGTTCCTAGTCTATATTTGTCTCCGAAGATTTACACCTGGATGACAAACTCAATCCAGGGATCACCTTGGGAGCTGCTAAACTTGCTGAAAGCTGATGTTAACCAGTTCAACCAATGGGGTGGCTCTCTGTCTTTCATCTGGATCACCAAATCAGATGCTTCTGATAAATATTTCATTTCCAAGCCTTTGACAAGTATTTCAGCCTTCATTGACCCCTTGGACAACTTCCTCATATTATCAGGAAACAGTTACAGAAGAAAAACATATCCTCCATTGTCCCACATTACAGGCTGAAATGCTTGGCCTGACATGGTGGTGGTGGAGCACCCCATGAGAGGAGAATCAGAGATGGCCATTAGGGAAGGATTGTGAGAGTGGCTTACTGGGAAATATGGGGGTAAAGAAAATAAGGAAAAAAAAAGTTAAATTTAACTTTAATTTAAAAAAGAAAGAAAAGAAAAGAAACAGGTTTCTTGCTGAATGTTTGAGGAAATCCTGTGTTCCATGAAAGAACAGACCATGTATCAATCAGCAGATGAAAATACTGTTTTTGCGTTTGCTTATTTATTTGTTTGCTCATTTGTTTTGTTTTGTTTTGTATTTTGAGACATATAGTATCTCTGGCTGTTTTGAAACTCACCATATAGGTCAGTATGGCATCAAACTCAGAGACCAGCCTGCCACAGACTCCCTGTTGCTGGGATTAAGGGCACACCCAAGAATAACAAGCTTAAATTAACACAAAGATCTGTAGTCAAGACACTTGAATAACTGACACCTGTCATTATAGCCTGATTGCTTTGAATTCAAGGTCACTCTGACATTCTTAGTGAGATTGTCTTAAAAAACAGCAACAACAACAACAACAACCCTTAGAGACCACAAAGACCCAACTGATAATTAGATATAATTGAGAACACACTTTCATATTCTGGTTAAAGAGCCCTCAGTTGCCCGAGCTAGGAGAATCTATGTGAGTTCAGGCCAAAGAGAACTCATCTCAAAAAAAGAACTAAATGAAACACACACACACACACACACACACACACACACACACACACACACATATATGTACAGAGGCTAGAAGCTTCCAGGACTAGACCTAGGTTAGCAAAGTGATGCAATAAGCCTCTGAGATAATAATTAGAAAAGGAAAATAAAAGACACTTTAACAAACAAATACAGGAGCTAACAGACAAAATAGACCTATCAGAATGTATACAACATTTCACTGAAACAACAAAGAATATACATGATTCTCAGCACCTCACAGAACTTTCTCCAAACTTATTCACATCCTTGATTGTAAGTTTAAATACATACAAGAAAATTGAAATATCACTCTGCATTTTGTCACAGTATCTTGGATTAAACCCAGATTTCACAAACAGAAAAAGAAGAAGGAAAAGGAAGAGGAGGAGGAGGAGGAGGAGGAGGAGGAGGAGGAGGAGGAGGAGGAGAAAGCAAAAAGTTACAAATTCATATAAACCAAACAACTAACTACCCAATCCAATGAAACTAGATCAAACAGAAATAAAGAAATAAAAACATTTTACAATACAATAAAAATGAGTAAATAAAAAATACCCAAACTTATGGGTCACAATGAAAATGGTATCAAGAGAAAGTACATAGAAATAAATGTGTACATAAAAAAAATGGAGATATCTCAAACCTGTATGATCATCTTATTAGATACCCACCAAAAAAACCTTTGATAAAATAAAACACCCTTTCATGATAAAAGTCTTGGAGACCTTAGAGGTACATGGGATATATTTAAACATAATAAAATTACAGCAAGCCTATAATCAATATCAAACTTGGAGAACTGAATTAGTCGCAGCCAGGTAGACTCCATGATAGGCTGCAAACTGATAGTTTCAGAGACTAGGCCTAAAATGTGATTCCCAGAAATGAGAATGCAGATCTAGGAATGTGTGGTCAACCAAACACAGCCAAGGGCAACCAGTCTAGAAACTTCTTGTCACTTGGTCTGAAGGAATAATAGGCAGCTAAAATCAACAATTGATAAATGAGACCTCTTGAAACTGAGAAGCTTCTGTAAGGCAAATGACCCTGTAAATAGGATAAGACAGTGAACTACAGATTGGAAAAAGTTCTTCACTAACCCAATATCAGAGAGGTAAAATGCAAAATACACAAAGAACTCAAAAAGTGGCAAGAAACCACAGATGCCTCAGAACGCTATATATACTAATATTTTCAGTTACTGTGGATAAAGAAAATATGATTTTACATGACAAAGTCACATATAATGATCCCTATGTAAAAAAAAAAAAAAAAAAACCATGGCAAGTGTATGAGAGAGAAAAGGGAAACTCAATAAAGTTAAGTACACCAATAAAAATACAGGAAATAAATAATCTCACAGCAGCAAAACAAAAGAAGGAAAAGATAAACAAACACCACTACCACTCCCACTAACACAAACAACAATAACCACAAGGAGGAATTAACATTCACTCATCATTGATCTCCCTCCATATCAGTAGACTCAATCTCCTAGTAAAAAGACACAGACTAACAGAATAGATGCAAAAGCAGGATTCATCCTTCCGCTGCATTCAAGAAACACAACTCAACATCACAGACAGACACCACTTGTGATGATTTTAATATGGTTGGCCCAGGGAATGGCACTATTAGGAGGTATAGCCTTGTTGGAATAGTTGTGTAACTGTGGGCATAGGCTTTGATACACTAGTCCTAGCTGCCAGGAAGTCAGTATTCTATTAGCAACTTTCAGAGGAAAATGTAGAAGTCTCAGCTAATCTTGTACCATGCTTGCCTAGATGTTACCATATTTCTACCTTGATGATATAGGACCGAACCTCTGAACCTGTAAGTCAGCCCAAATTAAATGTTATCCTTATAAGAATTACCTTGCTCGTGATATCTGTTCACAGAAGTAAAGCTGTAACTAAGATACTGCCTTAGATTAATTAAATGAACCTTAAATGAAAGCTGATGTAGCAATTTTAACATCTAACAAAATAAATTTCAAACCAATATTAATCAGAAAGACAAGGAAAACTTCATATTCCTCAATGGAAAATCCATGAAGACAATGTCCCAGTTCTGAACACTGTGCCCCAAATACAAGGGCACCCGTGTTTGTAAACAGAAACATTACTAAAGGTTAAATCACACATTGACAATCACACTCTGATAGTGAAAGTGAAAAGCCAAATCTTTTACGTTTAGACTTCATTTTAGAGAACCTGACCTAGGTTTTCAGTCAGGTAAATAACAGACTAGTACCTAGCATTAGTTTTCAAGTAGCTCCCTAACAAAACCAGAGCCTAGCTCAAGTCTCCTGGCTAATCCCCATCAAGATCTGGGTCCCCAGGTCATATCCACAAGACTAGTGTCTCCAGGCTAAAATCCCAATAGATCTGAGTCCACATGTTACAAGCACGCCTCTGTCTAATTGACCAGAAATGCAGAGGGAAGCAGAAACTAAGTTTAAGTTGTATTTCCCAGCACTAGCCAATTATGATAAAGGCCACAGTAGCTTTTCAATGAGATGCTTACACACTTACCCCTGCTTGTTGCTTACTATAAAGCCTATCCCTAAAGATATTTGAGGTTCCACCATCAAAAAAACCTTCCTGCATGATTGCCCTGTTCTGGGGCTGCCCAAAATAGCTGGTATAAAATAAAGACCCTTCTGAGAGTTGCATCAGATCTACTCCTGTCTGTTTGTTTAGGGCTCAAACACTTACGTGGTACTACTGGAGATGCCCTACTCTGACCACTATACATGCCATTCAGCCAAAATTAAACAGAAATATTTCAGAATAGTTGATAACACAGTGAAACTTGATATTGTGTTATTTATAGAAAAAAAGGTTTGGAGATGTGGTGTGGCTCAGCACTTAACACACACCTTTAATCCCTTGCATAGAACACGGACATACCCTTAGTAGACAGCTTTAATACCAAACAATTAAGGCAAAGTGATTTTGTTCTAGAAAGACTCACCCCTATTTGAAAGTAATGTCTAATTGTGTGGCAGACAAAGTGACAAGTCAAAGAAAGATGGATGCCAATTCTCATGAACAGAAAGAGGAAAGGGAAGGAACTTGAGGGGCAGTACAGAGAGAGAGATGAAATAGAATTACTGAAGCAATTCTGCACAGACAGGTTGCAGAGGATGAACAAGCTCAACACATGTGAAAACAAAATGAGCCAGAGAATGAAAAGGATAGTAAGATTAAAACATATTGTCAAAGTCAGTATGCGAAACATCAGAGGCCCAGAGAATTCAGATTGAATCAATCAGCTCTGGCAACATTTAAAGCAGAAAAGATATGTTGAACTGTAGTACCAGATAAATGTTAGCAATCTCCCAAAAACAGACATTAGGCAATCTGATGTAACTAACAGCAGTGTCTTTATTCTATTTGAGCTAGCTCATTCCCTCCCCCAATGTGCCACAGTCACAGGACGGGTTTGGTGCTGAGGAAACCCCAAATATCTATTGGGGCAAGGCTTTACAGTAAACAACAAGCAGGGATTATGTGTAAGAATCTAATTGGAAAGCTACTGTGGCCTTTAACATAATTAGCTTGTCCTGGGAGACATATCATAAACTTAATTTCTGTTCCCTTCTGCTTTGGCGGTTGTTAGGCAGGAGGTGGGTTTGTAAACTGAGGGGGCAGGATTGTTGACTAAAAAACCTGGAGGCACTGGCCTTGTTGAGAATGTAACCTAGAAACGCTGTTCTTGTTGGGGATGAGCCTAGAGACTAGAGCTAGGCTCTGGTTCTTTTGGGGAACAACTTGGAAACTAATGCTAGGTACCAGCCCGTTAGTTTACCTGAATTTAAACTTAGGTCAGGTTATTTAGAATGGAGTCTGAACTTACAAGATTTGGCACATTTCTCTTGTGACTAGAAGTCTAAATCATTGGAGTTTCTGAAGCTTCATGAAAACAGTAACAGAACTAGGTCTTTTGGGTGTCTCTGGGGCTTTGGTAGGGGCCTATCAGTAGGAGACAGGAAGGACTCTTGAGGCTGAACTCTCCTCCACTGGCCAGGGTACTTTTTAACTGCAAATAGATGTGTGGTGGATGCATGCTGCAACTCTGTAGCACAGGGACCCTTTCAGCAAATGTCTAGTGACTTCTGGTAGTGTCTCTTGAGTAATCTCTAGAGCATGAAGTTTAAGCCAAACACATTTGTATACACATAGGACACCCTACCCTTGGGATCATGTAATAACTCCTGTCCATAGGTGAACCAAACATAACTTTAAAAGGGGTGAGTCCCATCTGGTATTTGGAGTTAGTTTTTTTTATTGTAGAATTAAGGGAGAAGAGTCAACCAGTTATTGTCAGTCTCTAAGATCAACTTAATTAATTTCTCTTTTTGGGACTCTATTATATTCTCTATCTGTCCTGAACTCTGAATTCTGTAACTACAATGAAGTTTCCAATCAATCACCAGAATATTATCTAACCTTTAACGTGCCTGGGACACAATTGTAGGTCTATTGTCTGACAATATACGCTTAGAGAAATCACACCGTGGAAGAATTAATTTTAGTAGTTTCTTTGTTACTGTCTATACAGTCCCATGTTTAGTTGGAAAATTCTCAGTACACTAGCAAATATTTGTATTTGAATTTTTCTTGTTTTATCTTTGTGAAGTTCATTTCTCAATAGACTCCTGGTGTGGTGCTCCTTTATTGAGTACTGGGGTTCATTTTACTGGCAACTGCACTGGTCAATTGACTAGTCTTACAATTTTTAACAATTTTAGTTATTTTCAAGTTGGTATCTCGAATTCTGATGTGGGAGTGGCAGACTAATTCCTACATTCTCCATGATCCCATATGTGAAGAAAGACAGATCATTTTTAGTATGTGTAGACCCATTTTTCCTGGTGCAATTAGTTTGTAGTCTGCTGTCCTTTATCATATTTTATGACACTGAGACATGGTCAGGTTTTTGCCCAGATCACATCTTCTGTCTGGTCAGTGTGGGATTTTCCAGGTCTAGTGCAATTAAGGACAAGAAGGGCCCAAATTCTATGGCCACCCACTGGGTTGTCTTGTAGCCCTCTCAGATGGAGTTTAGCCCTTCATTCTGCTGTCCGAAGGCCTCTCTTACTATAAATAGCCACACAGATATGATCTGTAGCAAAGTCACACCAGATATCTGTGTCTTTTGTCTTTTTTCAGGTCTAACGCCTTGGACAGAGCTACCAGTACAGCTTTCTGGGCTGACAACCCTGCCAGGAGTGGTTCTTCCCATATTATCTTGTGTTTGAGACCATCACTGTCCCAGCATACTTGGTCCATCCTGAAAGTGGCTGTTACCATTGGTGAACAATGTTACCGTTGCATCTATCTGAGCAGGCATGTAGAGGCCAATCAATGGAGATCAGGGTCAGGAAACAGGGCAGTGGAAAAGTGATCCTGAGGGCATTCAAGAAGAGAGGATGGTAATGAGTCATTCTGGAATCATCTTTAACCAGGAAGTCATTGTTGCACTGATGTGTAAACATGATGGAGGACAGCTTCCGCCAATTGGTGATACATTGGCCATGGACTGATTACAAGGCTCTGAGTCCACTGGGTCTAGGGAGGTCACCCCTAGTTGGCAGAGTAAGGCCTTTTCACTGGAGGGTCAATATTCCAAATTTTTTCGGGCATCTAAGTGATCCTGGGTTTTTGTATTCTTTCAGTTGCCACTGGGAAACCATTTATAAACTGATGAATAGACTTTATCTTCAGGTTTTGCCAGACATAATGTTGAACTTTATTATCTACAAAAAAGCTGGTGGTTTTTCCTTTTCCTTTTAGAATAATCGTGGGCTTGGCGAGGGACACTTTTGATCTCTACCTCTCCCCCTTATCACCTTCTTCTGAAGCTATCTGTTTAGGCCTCTCTTACTGTCTTCTGGTTTGGCCTTTAACTGCCAACAAGATCTTTGCCAGGCCTTGAGTCTGTTCCTTCTGTCCTCTTATCTGCTTCTTCTCTGCAGTTTTCTTCTATTAAATACTCTCTCTGCCACTATCAATATCAGAATCCTCTCTCTTCACTTCTCAAC
This sequence comes from Uromys caudimaculatus, assembly GCA_028551405.1. NCBI lineage: Eukaryota > Metazoa > Chordata > Mammalia > Rodentia > Muridae > Uromys > Uromys caudimaculatus. Next base: position 5,901 of record JAPYYD010002269.1, on the reverse strand, counting down.
CTTCTGGAGCTATTGCTTCATATCTGGTATTGTCTGATTGATACAAGCTAGAGTGACGGCTGCCTTTGCTTTTGGTAAGTCAGGGTCCATAGGGGTGTATTGTCAAAATGCTTTTATGGTCCTCTCTAAAAAAAGCGGTAGGGCTTTTATTTTCTCTCTGCCAGATGTCATACACTTTGGCCAAATTTGTGGGGAGTCTTAAGTCTGCCTTGAGACCTGTCAGCAGAGCATGATGCTAGACCAAGAGCATCTTCTTACCATCAAAAGTCTTACAATTCCAGTCTTGGCCAGATAGGGGAACAACACATGCATATTGAGTGAGGGGCTCACTTGTGGGACCAGGACCCAGCTTCCTGAACTCTTCTGTGGTGAAGAGAACCTCTACAATGTGGTAGACATAGTCTGTCTCATGTTAATACTTCTGTCAAAGTCAAAGTAACTTTTCCAAAGTCAACTCATCAAAGTCACCTGTCAAAGTCATCTTGTCAAAGTCATCTTGTAGTGAGATATACAAACACAACATATAAAAACACAAATGAAACCTTCCTTGTCTTGCAGAATCGATAAACAACCAGAAAGTAGCACTCATGTGAAAGACCTCTCTATAACACCCAAAAGACAAATCTAACCTTCTCTCTATTGTGCAGAAATGAGCAATAACCAGAAAGTGGTGTACACACGCACACGCGCGCGCGCACACACACACACACACACACACAAAACAAAAACAAAAACCAGATTGGTGAGTGTCTCTAGGCTCCCCTGATACCATGCCACCCCAGACCGAGACTGAGGATGTCTCTTGGCCCTAACGTAGTCACAGCTCCCAGATAGATCTATCCCTAAGTTTACCAGACGGGGATACAAAAGCAAGTCCTTTTTCCCAGAAAGGTGGACTCCATTGCTCCCTGAGCACACGCGCACACAAATGGAGGCTCAGGATGTCTCCTGACCAGGCCATAGCCATGGCTTCCAGACATGTCTGTCCTAATAGTAAACAGCCACAGAAAAAAATCAAGTCTTTGTACCCAGAAGGACGTGACACCATTTAGAATCAGTGAACAGAAAAACGCACAACCAGAAACAAAAATCAACAAAAAAAAAAAAAAAAAAAAAAGAAAAAAATACAGCTTATAATAACATAAACCAAACAGATGGGGGTGCTTAGAAAAGATGAATGTGTGAGGACTCAGACCTGGAAAAAATGATACAGATTGTAGTAACAAGAAGCAACCCATAGGTGGCACTCACACACACACACATGTCAGCCCTCAGTACTGCAAAAATGTTTACTCAGACCTGAGAAAATCACCATGGCAACGTAAGTCATTTATCTTACACAAGTTTTCATTATGTTCTGTAGATATCACAGAAAGTTTTTAACATTCAGACAAATTACCTGCCACATAAATGACAAACTTTTATGCTAATGCTCAAGCTCTTGCCTGCTCACCTAGAAAGTTTCTGACACTCAGACAGATTGTTCAGCACTGCTTAAACCTAGAATTACCACAACAACACTAGCCACCAGGTTCCACACAAATAAATCATCTCAACACAGCTAGAAGGGTTACCACATTTACCTCTACAGCTTTAAGATCCTCCAGAAAGTTAGCCCCATGTGTCATGGGGAGATTTCTGGCCAATGCAACAAAATGTAGTGTCAGGGAAATGTTAGTGAGCCCCAAGAGAAAGACAGGAGCTGATCTGATACAACTCATAGAGGGTCTTTATTCTATTTGAGCTAGCTTGCCCCTCCTCCCAGTGCACCACCGTCATACAGATTGGATTGGTGTTGGGGGCTCTCCAAATATCTACTGGGGCAAGGCTTTATAGTAAGCAGCAAGCAGAGAGTATGTGTGCAAGCATCTAATTGGAAATCTACTGTGGCCTTTAACATAATTGGCCGGTGTTGGGAGTCATATCATAAATTAATTCCTGTTCCCTTCTGCATTGGTGGTCATTAGGTAAGAGGTGGGCTTGTTACCTGGGGGTGCGGGATTGTTGGGAGAATAACTTGCAGACACTGGCTTTGTTGAGGGTGCAACCTGGAAATGCTGTTCTTGTAGGGGATTAGCCTAAAGACTAAAGCTAGGGTCGAATTTTGTTGGGGGACAACTTGGAATCTAATGCCAGGTTCTAACCTGTTAGTTTACCTGAATTTGAACTTAGGTTAGCTTCTTTAAAATGGAGTTTGAATATACAAGATTTGGCATCAAAGAACCACTCAGTCAGAGTTCAGAAATTACAAAAAGAGTGAACATTTTCAGCAGAATATCTCAGAGGCTGAAAACATTCTGTACCTTAATGATATTTCACAGTAGCTAGAAGCATCCAGCATGAGAATTATGTTAGCAGAGTGAGGCAGTAAGCCTCCAAAATGATAATTACATCAGAAGAATAAAAGATAAGTTAACAAACAAATACTGAAGTTAACAAATATTATAAACCAAATGGACATAAGAAATACTATACAACGTTTCACCCAAACACCAAAGAATATACATGCTTCTCAGTACCTTGAGGAATTTTCTCCAAAATCACCCACATAATTAGCAAATTCCACAAAGCAAATTTCAACAGATACAAGAAAACTGTAATAAAGCCCTGCTTGTCATCAAACTACCATGGATTAAAGCAGGATTTCAACAACAGGGGAAAAAAACAGAAAGATCAAATGCATCAAAGGTGAACAACTCTCTATTCAATGAAACTGGGTCAAGACAGGAATAAAGAAAGACTTTCTATAATTCAATAACAATGAATACACAACAAACCAAAACTTATGTGGTACAATGAAAGTGATGCTAAAAGGTACTACATAGAGCTAAATGCTTATATAAAAAAATGGAGAGATCCCATACTAGCAACTTAACAGCACACCTCAAAACTCCAGAATATAGAGTAGCAAACATATCCAAAAGGAGTAGACAGCAGGGAATTATCAAACTGAAGTTTAAAATGAATAAAATAAAAAAAAAAGAGAGAACAATAAAAAGAATCAATGACAGAAAGAGTTGGTTCTAAAAAAAAAATCACGAAGATCAATAAGCCATTATCCAAACTAACTGAATAATGGAGAGAGAATATTCAAATTGATAAAATTAGAAAATAAAAAAAGGATATAACAACAAATACCTAAGCAAAATAAAAAATCATTGGGTTATACTTAAAATTGTTTAGTGCACAAAATTGGAAAATGTAAAAGAAGTAGATCATTTTCTAGATAAGTAACATTTAACAAATTTAAATCAAGACCAGATAAACAAACTAAATAGATTTATAACACACAAAGAAATAGAAGCAGTCAATAAAAGTAGGTCAGAATTCTACCAGACTTGTTATATGTGTGTGTGTGTGTGTGTGTATGTGTGTGTGTGTGTGTAAAACAGTACAAATCAATATAGTACTTCTAATGAACAGTTTACTACAAGTACCAAAGAATAAATTGTGCATAAAATTTTATCTAGTAAACATATTTCTAGGAATTTATGTTAACAAAAATATGAAGGTAATTTGGAACATCTATCACAGTATTATATACAATGATGAATTATGAGAAACCTATCAAAATTAAATACAGAGTTAATAAATCATGAAGTTACTTGTAGACATTTCTATAATAATTAAAATGATATTTTTAGGCTAAAATATTGGAAGCCAATATTATCATCATCTAATACTTTCACACTATAAATATGATTAAAATAAATTAAATCACTTTATAAAAACATTATGCAATTGGAAATTATTTCTGAGAGATCAACTCTTACAATTTTATAGGCAAATCATTTCTTTCTCCTTTGAAATGACAAAGCAAAGTTGACTTCAGTCAAAATAGCACACATAACCTAATCTTACAAATCACATGTTTAATGTTACTTCTTTTCAGTAGACTTTGAAAACCTTACAACTGTCATGCTCAACTCTACCAGACTTTCACAGAGGAGCTAAAGCCAACATTTCTGAAAGAACTCACCAAAATAGAAACAGAGGAAACATTGACAAATATATTTTATGAGGCCACAGTCACCCAGATACCCAAACCACACGATGATTCAACAAGAAAAGAAAAAAAAAATTAATGGCTAATTTTCATTATGAACATACATGTAAAATACTCACTAAAATACTCACAAAAGAATATAAGGAAATATCAAAAACATCATCCACCATGATCAAATAGGCTTCATCCAGAGATGCAGGGATGATACAACATATGAAAATCAATCTGTGCAATCTTTCATATAATAAATCTCAAAGAAAAGATGACAGGTTCATCTCAGTAGACGTCAAAAAAATCCTTTGACAAAATTCAACAGAAATTCATGATAAAAGTCTTGGAGAACTTAGGGATACATGGGGCACACCTAAACGTAATTAAGTCAATTTACAGCAAACCTATAAACAACATCAAACTATATGGAGGTAAATTCAATATAATTCCACTTAGATCAAGAACCAAACAAATACTTTTCACTCTCTCCATATCTATTCAACATAGTACTTAATGTCTAGTAGAGTAATAAGAAAATTGAAAGAAACCAAGAGAATACAATTGGAAATGAGGAAGTCAAAATATCACTATCAAAAATGATATGATAATATACATAAGCCTCCTCAAAAATGCTACAAGAAAATGCTACAGCTGATAAACTCCATCAGCAAAGGAGCTGGATACAAAATTTATTCAGAGAAACTCATAGTTGTCCTTTACAATGAAGATGAAGGGGCCCAGAAAGAAAATAGAGAGACAATCCATTTTACAATAGCCATAAATAATATACAATATCTTGGTGTAAATTTAACCAAGAAAGTAAAAGATCTGTATTAAAAGAACTTCAAGTCCCTGAAGAAAGAAACTGAAGAAGATAACAGAAGATGGAAAGATCTCCCATGATCTTGGTTAACTAGGATTAACTTAGTGAAAAATGGCCATCTTAGAAAAAGCAATCTACAGATATAATGCAATCCTCATCTCAATTCCAACACAACATAAGGCAATACACTAAACCTCATAGAAGAGAAAGTGGAAAATACCCTTGAACACAATGATACAAGAGACAATTTCCTGAGCAGAACACCAAAGGATCAGGTTCTAAGAATGACAATTGATAAATGGAACTGCAGGTAAAACTGCAAATCTTCTGTAAGACAAAGGATACTGTTAATGGGGCAAAATGGCAGTCTATAGATTGAGAAAGTATCTTCACCAACCCTACACTTGACAGAGTGTTAACATCTAAAATTTATAAAGAAATCAAGAAGTTAGACACCAACAACTGAAATAACCTGATTAAAAATAGGGTCGAAAGGTTATCAGTAAATGCCCAACAAATGAATCTTGAATGGTAGTGAAGTAATTAAAGAAATGTACAAATTCCTTAGTCATCAGGAAAATATAAATCAAACACCTTGTTGGTTCCACCTTATACTCATCAGATTGGCTACAATCAAAATTCAAGTGACAGCACATGCCGGCCAGCATGTAAAGCAAGGGGGCACACTTCTCCTTTGCTGTTGGAATTGCAAACTTGTACAACCATATTGGAAGAAATTTGACAGTTTCTCAGAAAACTAGGAATACAGTTCTACCTCAAGATCCAGCTATACCACTCCTGGTCATATACCCCTTAGTATGCACCACCATATCACAAAAACAGTTGTTGAACTATAAAGAAGCTTCATTAACAAAAGGAAGAATCTGGAAACAAACTAGATGTCCCTCAACTGTAATAATTGAGAAAGAAAATGTGGTGCATCTCCACAATCAAATACAATTTCCACAGTGGAGGATTATTCAACTATGAAAAACAAAGACATCATGAATTTTACAAGCCAATGGAAGAATCCTGAGCATTATAACCCTGTTGTAAAAAGGACATGCACAGTATGTACTCA
>JAPYYD010002266.1:5807-18919 GCA_028551405.1 Uromys caudimaculatus | reverse complement strand
GTTTTGTTTTTCCTACTCTGATGCATATGTATTGTGAAGACATCTGAGTGCTGGATATTGATAAAACTAAGAAGGAAGTTATTGACGCTTTCACTGGGGTGTGATAACATGTGGATGACAGCAACAAAGCATTAATTCATGGGGTTCATGAAGTCTGCAGAGGTCTTGAATCTCACCTTTTATTTTTCTTAACTTTTGAGCAAACACTGAGGTCTGGTTGTGAGTCTTCAGTTAGCAGCCTCCCCATTGGAATGTAGGAATTTGTGTGGGCAGTCAGGTTGAAGAGAGTTCTGTAGCTCTGGATTCCCAGACAGCTGTGTGTACCTACATTTTGATTAGACAGACGACAGTCTCTGCCTGTGCCTCCAGTCTGTATATGCTTGTGCAGGCTCATATACATAGTGCTCTGTAATTCTATGGAGATCTGTGCTTTGTATTAGGGTGGTGTCTTAGGTAAGGTTTCCATTACGGTGAAGAGACCTCACAACCACGGCAACTCTTATAAAGGACAACATTTAATTGGAGGTGGCCTAAGGGTTCAGAGCTTCAGTCCATTATCATCAAGGCAGGAAACATGGCAGTGTCCAGGCAGACATGGTGCTGGAGAAGCTGAAAGTTCTACATCTTATTCCATAGGGAACCAGGAGAAGACTATTCTCCCACACAGCTAGAAGTAGGATCTCAAAGCCCACCCCCACAGTGACACACCTCCTCCAACAAAGCCACACCTACTCCAAGAAGGCCACACCTGCTAATAGTGCCACTCCCTGGGCCAAGTATATTCAAACCACCACAGATAGGGTTTTTTATTTTTTTATTCCTCCTGGAAATCTTGACACCCACTCTATGAATGTGGCAGGACTTCAATTTGCTACATACAAGATAGAATTACAGAACAGTCACAAATGTTCACAATAAACCGAGTGGTTTCTTCATTTCCTCCATCTGTTCCCTCATGATAAACGAGCATAGCCAGTGCTGTGGAGAGCTCAGGAAAAAGGAAAGGATGGTAAATGATAGAAGTAGGTGGATTTCTCAAAGGGAATATGGAAATTAAAGTCTGCCTAATCTAAGCAGAGCCGAGAGAAAGGTGATTAAGTCAATAGCCATGTGGCTACTGGGAGAGAGTGACAAGGACACAGAAGCTATACCTAAGTACAAAGTCCTGAGTAGAAAAGAGCACCAACATAACATGGTGACTTGAATTCAGACGCCAGTGACCCCAGCAGTGTAACAATAAAAGTCAAAGATTATGTTACTGCATAGAGCATGTACACTGTACACCCAGTGAATTTTCCCTGGATAAAATGGGAATCCTTATGGTGCCTTTCAGAATTGACTTCACATGACATGACTTCAGTGTGTCAACATAACAATTCCATTATTTGATCATCCCTGTTGTTACAAACCAACCACAGAAAGCATAGTAAGGTCAAATCTGGGACTGAAGAAGTCCTGAAGAAGATAATGCAGGCAGAGTGATCAATTGTGAGTGAATTTAGAAATACAGCTTAAGTCTGCTTACTGATTTCATATGAGTGAGACAGAAAGAGGAGGCCCCAGGGTGACAGCAGGGGTTTGCTGTTCCCTTAACTAATAATGGTGAGGCCCAACTGTGCTGCCATGCAATGTCTTCAACTAGATAGGTTTGTAGAGAAAGGAAGGTTAAAAAAAAAAAAAAGCAGATCTGGTCCAATTAAATAGCCTTTCCATGGAAGAGACCTGTGGTCCTAGATGCAGAGCTAGAAGAGAAGTGGATGAGGGAGAGTCAAGAATTTGTGCCTGAAAGCTCTGAGTGAACCATCCCTGAAGCTTGACTCAAGAAGAGGATCACCTGGTACAGGGTCATGAAACCAGGAAGGTATCCGAGGGGCTGCTCAGCCTAAGCTAAGCTAACTTTCTAGGAAACCAGGAGAAGACTGACTTCCAGGGAGCTAGGAGGAGGATCTCTTCTACAATGGGTGGAGCCTGAGCATAGGACCTACAAAGTCCACCCCCACAATGACACACTTCCTCCAAAAAGGCCACACCTCCTAAGAGTATGACTCCTTATGGGCCAGGCATATTCAAACCACCACATACACACTCATCCAGTGTGTGAGCTGCTGCAGGAATCAGAATGGAGAGCCAGGAATGTTTTGACACCCATCAGGGGTTATAAATCATAGTATGATTAGGCTACACTGTTTTTCTTAAATGACAGCTAATTCTGAGCCAGTGGTATACTCGGCATGTAAGACGAATGAGTATGTAGTTGTAAACGATCTCAAAGCACATTATTAACTTGCTTACAGGTTGGGTGAAAGTTTGATTTCTTCAAACAGCATTTTTCAGAAAGCCATCCCCACACAGTCATAGAGCCTATCAAGCACAACAGTGATGAGCCCAATAAGATGTCCTCAATGGTGCAATGGTGGCACTTTATATTGGAGGTCATCAGAGACATATAACTGACCGTAAGGCCCATTGCATAGAGAGGAATTCACGCCTGGTACTGCAAACCTAGACAACTCTTCATAAATAAAGAGATCATAGACACTAGAGAAGAACCTAATGCGCATTTTCTTATGTTATTATAGCCTCTCTTTTTATAACCACGGATAAATATGGCTCTTACTCCTCATCAAAGAACCTTCTTTTTAAATTTATTTAGAATTTCATACATGACTAATGTACTTATATTATTTCTACCCCTCCCTTTCCCCTTTCAAACTCATCCTGTGTCCTCCCCAATTCATAACTTCTCTAATTATTGTTGTTTTATCTATAAACATAAATGTATGTATATAGAGAACCTACTGAGTACATTAAGTGTGGCTTGTATGTACATATCTTTAGGGGTGACCAATTGGATTGGATTCATCCAATGAGGGATGAGTACCCCGAATGAATAGAAGATACATTATTTTAAACACAAATATATCAAATGCATTATTAATGAGCAAATAAACAAAACAGACAGTCCTTGAAAGGAGCAAAAATGCCCAATGAATGCATGACAATAGTGTTCAAAATCTTTAGCCCAGGAAAAGGCAAATCAAAACCTACACTTAGGAGCTAAAGAGATTGCTCAATGGTTAAGAGAGCTTGCTCCATAATTGTGATGACTAAAGTTCACATCCCCAGCCAGGCATGTAACAACCTGGAAAAACCAGCAAATACCAAATACCTGTAACACTAGTACTGAGTGTATCCAGAAATAAGAGGATTTCTCAGACTTGTTTGCTTCCAGCCTAGGAGAGGAGTAAGCCCCAGGTTCAGGGAAACCCTATTTGAGAGGAATAGACAGAGTAGGGGTATAGGAGAGCCAATGACTTCTTCTGGCCTCCGCACACACAAGCACCCCACAGCACACTATGCTATCACTCTCAAATTAATAAATAAATACAGATAACTCTTAAATAAAAATCTGCATTGAGAGTCCATCTCACCCCAGGAAAAACATCTATCAAACACCAAGGGTATGCTGGAGAGGATGAGGTGAGAGGGAAGGAACACCTCAATATATTGATTGGTAGGAGTACAGGAATTCAAATCAGTTCTAGTACCCTAAACAGTTATCAGGGTGTGTTCCCAATAAGTACAGTGAGAAATGTTTACACACTTCCATATGAGAATATCCAGCTTTCCCTGCTTCGTTTGTGGAAGATTCAGACTTTTCTCCTGTGTATATATGTTTTGAAGCCACTGTCAGATGTTCCATGATTGGGTTTATTTCTGGGTCGACTATCCACTGCCTTGGTCCGAGTTTCTGTGGGTGGTTTGCTGGTTTTATGGCTTGGAAAGTTCCACATGGCTTTGTGTCATTGTGGTTTCGGTCTACATTATCCACTGGCATTATGATGTATGTGCAATGGTGTCTTTATTCAGGGTGGCTCTGGTTTCTTATGGGTCTGCTCCCAATCTGTGTGAAGGTTAGGAGTGTTTTGTCTATCCTGTGAAGAACATAACTGGAATTTATCTCATATCCAAAGATGAGTTTTACTAATACAGCAATTTTCATAATACTAACTCTCCCACTTCATGAGCATAGAAGGCCTTTGCAGCTTCTAATATCTGCTTCCATTCCCTTCCTCAGAGTTTCAACTTTTTACTTTGGCCTCCTCAATTATGCATATGCCCAGTTGTTCATATTTTAGATACTTGGATGGGATTTCCCCCTTATTTATTCCTGAAGAAGTTTGTGACTGACATGGAATAGCTTTTGATTTTTTTGTTGATATTGTACCATGCTACTTTCCTGAAGATATCCATAGCTATATTCTGTGTTAGTGTTCTTTCTACTGATGTAATAAAACACTGACCAAAAAGCAACTTTGGGAAGAAGGGATTCATTTGCCTTGCATATTCTGAGTGACAGTCCATCAAGGAAAGCCAAGGTGGGAACCTGGACGCAGGAACTGAAGTTGAGGCCATGCAGGTGACCTGCTTAATGGCTCCCACCACCACCACCCTGCACCAACCCCATTTCTCTCATTCTCCATAAAAATCTATTGAAAAAGGATAAAAGGCCTCAGAGCATAATGTTGGCTGGATGTGGGCAAACATGTACCCAATTCTATATCTATACGTTTATAGTTTTGTGTGTGTGTGTGTGTGTGTGTGTGTGTGTGTGTGTGTGTGCAACCAACCATACACTATTGGGGATTGAACCCAGGGCCTTCTTCATGCTCAAAGCGTTCTACCAACTGAATACTCTCCAGTGCACGGGTAGATGATTATTATAAAATAAAATATCAAAATAAAACAGAGCTAAATAATAGTTCAAGCACACTGAACTGTTACATTGAGTAAATGGATTTTAACATGATCTTTAAGGATAAAGAAGCTTCATATCATTATTGAAAGTTTTCATTCCCATGGAGCTAGGTACCAAGTTATGGAAAAGACACTAGAAACATAAATTTTTTTTTCAAGACAGGGTTTCTCTGTGTAGCCCTGGCTGTCCTGGAACCCACTCTGTAGACCAGGCTGGCCTGGAACTCACTCTGTAGACCAGGCTGGCCTCGAACTCAGAAATCCGCCTGTCTCTGCCTCCCAAGTGCTGGGATTAAAGGTGTGTGCCACCACTGCCTGGCTAGAAACATAAATTAATTAACAATAATGATGTCAATTAAATAAAGTTGCTGAAAGTAGAAGTGTGAAATGAAGGTTTATGTGACTGTTGGGAAGACTTGACATTGGTTAAACACTGATGACAATTATTATTTGCAGCTCAGTTTGAAAAATTACACTTAAGTTAGTTAAAATTCACTGTAATTTGAAAGGCACATACTGATGAGAGTATGAAGGGATGGAGAAAACTTCTTAGATTTGCATGTAAGACTCTAGTTCAGTAAGAGGCAACAGGGTTGCTCTAGTTTCAAAAGTAGTTGGCTAAGGGGTGCATGCAGATGATTACATGAATACTCTGCCTTTGACTGGCTTCTAAATTTTCTATCATACAGGACTTATAGGAGAGCAAGTAGAAATCTATAAGAACCAGTCCACATCAGAATGTAACAGGCTGCATTCTGGAGGGCACAGCGCTTTGGAGAGAGCAAAGCACAAAGGCATTCATTCCTCTGGCATCCGTCTCCTGCAACTCACTCTCCCTTCTTCCTTCCAGTGTCTGTGATTGCTCAGTGTCATGGGTCAGCTGTTCTCTGGCGCATCTCTGAGCGAAGCCTTGTGCTCCAGCTTCACTGCATATTTTCAGAAGTTTAAAGCAGAAGACAAAATCATTTCACAGGAAACCATCACGTTAATTGAGTTATACCTGACCCTAGGAGACCTTCATCAGGCAAATGATGAAATTACTTCTGCATTAAGAGAACTTGCTAGCATCCCACTCAGTGTTGCTGTGATAGGAGAGTCTGGGACAGGGAAGTCCAGTTTCATCAATGTCTTCAGGGGGGTTGGACATGAAGAGGAAACTGCAGCCCCAATTGGGGTGGTGGAGACAACTATGAAGAGAACTCCATACAGACACCTTAGCATTCCAAATGTGGTTATTTGGGACCTGCCTGGGATTGGAACCACAAATTTCCCACCGAAAGATTATCTGGAGAAAATGAAATTCTGTGAGTATGACTTCTTCATTATTGTTTCGGCCACACGCTTTACAAAAAATGATATAGACCTCGCCAAAGCAGTCAGCATGATGAAGAAGGATTTCTACTTTGTGAGAACCAAGGTGGACATAGATCTAGAAAATGAAAAGCAATGCAAAGACACCTTTGGCAGAGAAACCTTCCTGCAGCATATCTGACGCCATTACATGAATATGTGTAAGAAGAATAACCTTGACGTGCCACCGATCTTCCTGATCTCAAACAGAAATGTATCTGACTATGATTTCCCAATCCTGAAGGTCATGCTGAGAGACAAACTGTCTACTCACACACATCGGAACATTATGTTTTCCTTGCCTAATATTACGGAGGCAGCCATTGAAAGAAAACGCAACTCTATACAGCAGTTTATCTGGCTGGAAGCTTTCAAGGATGGAGTTTTGATGACTCTTCCTAGAGTGGGTATCCTCAAGGACAGTGATGTGGAGAAGTTAAAGACGAGTTTAAACCACTATCGAGTTCTCTTGGGAGTGGATGATGCAACCCTGAAGTTCATGGCGAAGTATTCTCAAGTGCCTGTTGAACACCTGAGAAAAGTCATTAAATCTCCTTATTTGTTGGAAACTAAGAAAAGAAAAACATTAGAAGAAATGCTTTTAAAATATATGGAGAAATCTGCCTCAGCTAATGGTGGGCTCCTGGCAAAAGGTCTTTACTTTAGGATAACCTATTACTTACAACTTATTTTCCTTGACACAGTGGCTGAAGATGCCGAAGTTCTCCTTAGAGAGACACATTCAAGAAACTAGTGCAGACTAGTTTAGGCCAAGCACTGAGGTGCTCACTTTCACCCCAGGACTCCACTCAGAAGGCAGAGGCAAGCATATGTCTGTGAGTTTGAAGCCAGCTCAGTTAGTCTTCATAGTGAATTCCAGCTAGAGCTACATGGTTTGACGCTGCCTCAAAAGACAAAAACAATAAAAATTATGTAAGTTCAAACTCAAGTCACCCATAGCCACTGACCACAACCATGTCTAATGGTTAACACTAGAGTCATTGACCAATCTGCTAACTACATGAGATACCTGACGATAAGGCTCATGGGCGTGAATTATTACAGAATCCTCTCACTAACTCATGTTCTCTCTACTACCTCACTTTCTGTCTCTCACACACACAGGCACACACACACAGGCACACACACACACACAGAGACACACACATTCACCTGAATTTTACCCATTCCTGCTATCATCAAGCCTGTGGTAGAGAGTGACTAGCATGGTTTACAGATTCTCTCAACAGGAAGAACTTAAGACCAAAGTAGAAAGAAGCCATAACCAGAGATCATAAGTTTGTTAATGAACAACCAATTCCTAACCCTTCTATCACATTCTTCTAGGGATAATAACTAGAGAGCATTTCTAATTCTGTGACAGGACCACTGAAGAACTCTGAATTGCTGTCATTACCTATCTTGGCTATGGTCACAAAAAACCGTTTTAAGCTACACATGGCACCATGAAATATGTAATAAATTGTTAATTACAAAGAGTGTCTGCTGTTGGTATTTGACATTCCCAGGACACCTTTGACATGTTACTGTTGATTACTGGCAGCGTTGCTTTTGTTTGCTGATAATCTCATTTCCTGTTCCCTAGCCTAACAGTTTGTTTTTCTCTGAATCATAGAGAGAATTTCTTATTTACTATATGGATGCATCACCTGTCATTTCAAAAGCCTACGGCCTATGGCACAGGCAGGAAATAAAGGGTGGGATACCCGAGAGGAGAATAAGTTCTGGGATAGGGCGAGGCAGGAGATTCACCAGGAAGATGTGACAAGATGGACACATGGTACCTGAGCACAGGCAACCAGCCACGTGGCAGAATGTAGGCTAGAATATATAGGATATTTTACCTTAAATCTAGTCAGAGAAGAGCCAGGCTATATGGCCAAGGTATTTGTAAAATACATTTTGAGTCGGAATCTTCCTGCTGGGAGCATGTGGCTGGGAGGAAGAAGCAGGCTGGCCTACCCTGAAGGAAGTAGGAGGATGGGTACCTGAGTTGGCAAGGCTGGAGGGCACACGGAGAAAGACGATGACATGACATTTAGAATGCTATGATATCCTGTAGACTTGTTTCTCACACTTCCACACACTGCCCGTCTAAGATCTCACACTTCCCCACACTGGCACCATGGCCAGGTCCTTGGAGATCAAACATCCTCATGTCCACACATGACTTTTCTTACTACATGTGACTCTGGTTCTTGCTTTCTTTATGACAGCATTGCCTCTGCCATTGTGCCAGCCTCATGACCTCTGCTGGCAATCTTAACCATTCAAAATCTCCTCCCCAATATTACCCTCTGTAGACAGTTATTAATAAATGCATTTCATGTAATAGGAGGGAGATGCAAGTTACTGAACCTAAGGCGTTCATTTCAAACGCAAAATTTTAAAACCACCCTGTCTTAGTCAGGGTTTCTATTCCTGTACAAACATCATGACCAAGACGCAAGTTGGGGAGGAAAGGGTTTATTGAGCTTACACTTCCATGCTGCTGTTCATCACCAAAGGAAGTCAGGACTGGAACTCAAGCAGGTCAGGAAGTAGGAACTGATGCAGAGGCCATGGAGAAATGCTGCTTACTGGCTTGCTTCTCCTGGCTTGTTCAGCTGGCTTTCTTATAGAGCCCAAGACTACCACAGATAGAACCACTCAGAAGGGGTCCTCCCCCCTTGATTACTAATTGAGAAAATGCCTTACTGCTGGATCTCATGGAGGCATTTTCTCAACTGAAACTCCCTTCTCTGTGATTACTCCAGCTTGTGTCAAGTTGACACACAAAACCAGCCAGTACAATTGACCCTTTGTCAACTTGACACACAAACACATCAACATTAAGCCTCGACCCTTACTTTCTTATTCAACCCCAAGATCTAAATAACTTTAAAAGTCCCACAGTCTTTGCAAATTCTTACATATTAACATTTCAGTCCCTTTTAAACATCCAATCTCTTAAAATTCAAAGTCTTTTAAAAATTCAAAATCTCTTAACTGTGGGCTCCACTAAAATGCCTTCTTTCTTCAAGAGGGAAAACCATCAGGCCACAGTCACAATCAAAAACAAAATCAAACTCCAACCGTCCAATGTCTGGGATTCACTTACGATTTTCTGGATTCCTCCAAGGGCTTGAGTCACTTCTCCAGTTCTGCCCTTTGCAGCACACACCCTGTCTTCTAGGCTCCAGATGCTGCTGTTCTTGGTGGTCATTTCATGGTACTGGCATCTCCAAAACACTGCTGCCTTCTGCTGCAACTAGGTTTACCAACAGCCTCTCATAGGCTCTCTTCATGGTGCCAAGCCTCACCTCCTTTGCATGACCCCTCCAGTCCTGGGCCATCAATTGCAACTGAGGCTGCACCTTCGCCAATGGCCTTCTGAGGCCTCTCACAGTGCCCAGGCCTCAGCTGCTTTTCATGACTCCTTTATGCCTTCAAAACCAGTACCACCTGGGTGACTCTTACACATTACCAAGTCCAGCCACAGCACAAGGTATAACCCTGGCTATCTCTGGAATGCCGTCTCTGTGCTCTCACAAAACACTTCGCAGAAGATTTTACCCCAATGATGCAGGTCTTTTCTTAATCACCGCTAATATCTTAGCTCCAGCTAACCAGCATCAATAGTCCCAGCAATGCAATGGTTTTGCTTTAGTAGTTCTGGTATCTTGTTAATCACAGCTGATTTCTTCAGCCCCAGCTATCCAAAACCACAGAATCTTAAATCAAAGTAGCAATGGCCCTGATAAGAGTCTTTAATCTTCCCTCTGAAATTTCACAAGCCAAGCCTCCATCTTCTGCACTGTTCTCAACATTATCTTCCAAGCTCCTACACAACATCCCACAAAGCTCTTAACACTGAATGGATCTTCTAGCCCAAAGTTCCAAAGTCCTTCCACAAAGTCCTCCCCAAAACATGGTCAGGTTGTCACAGGAATACCCCACTCTGCTGGTACCAATATGTCTTAGTCACGGTTTCTGTTCCTGTACAAACATCATGACCAAGAAGCAAGTAGAGGAGGAAAGGGTTTATTGAGCTTACACTTCCATGCTGCTGTTCCTCACTAAAGGAAGTCAGAACTGGAACTCAAGCTGGTCAGGAAGCAGGAACTGATGCAGAGGTCATGGAGGAATGCTGCTTACTGGCTTGCTTCTCCTGGCTTGTTCAGCTGGCTTTCTTATATAGAGCCCAAGACTACCAGTCCACAGATGGTACCATCCACAAGGGGCCCTTCCCCCTTGATCACTAATTGACAAAATGCTGGATCTCATGGAGGCATTTCCTCAACTGAAACTCCCTTCTCTGTGATAACTCCAGCTTGTGTCAAGTTGGCACACAAAACTAGCCAGTACACACCCTGACGTGTTTTTAAGTTTAACTGAGATAAAGGTTGAGTATCACTTATCCAAAATTTGTGAGCCTGAAAAGCCTTAATTTTCCTTCATCATATCCCATAATCAACATATAAAGACACAAGGTTTATGTTGGCTTACGGTTTCAGAGTTTCCAGGACATAATTGGGCAGATCTATTGATTTAGATCTTTCATGATAGTGTTGGATTACACTGGCAGTCAACATGTAGCCAAGTAAACTGTTCACCCCACAACCAGGGACAGAGTCACACAAACCCCTTCAAGGACGTACACACAACACCTAAACACCTTCACTAGACCCCACACACTACCTCTTACCAGGGCTGGAGAGATGGCTCAGCAGTGAAGAACACTGGCTGCTCTTCCAGAGGACCCAGATTCAAGTCCCAGAACCCACATGCTAGCTCACAACTCTCTGTAACTCCAGTTCCAGTTTACTGGCCTCTGCAGGCACCATGGACATGGGACACTCACATCCACACAGGAAATACAGCCGTACACATTGTTTAATTTTCAATACAACAAAATAAATCTCTAAAAAATAAAAAAGAGAATGTATTTATGAAGAGAATAATACATCTTCAAGAATGACAGGTTTGCAGTGGCCTTCAAACACGTTTAATGGGAAGCTTTTTTTTTTTTTAATTCCTCAATTCCACAACAGCCTGAGAAGATACTGTGAACCTCATGCAGTATGTTCCTTTTGTTCACACAAGCAAATTCAGGGGCGGGGGGGGAATTTTAAAAGTTAGTGATTTTTTTTTTGAAGTTTGTGTTTTCTTCGTTGTTAGCCAAGGAGCTGGTTGTCTCAAAATAACTAAATACAAGACCGAGCTGAATCCCCCGATAATGGTAAGAACATGAATGTGTTGGTGAAGTGGCAATAATTTGACAAAATCCATATGTAGGCCAGCTTGCCTGTGGTGTGACTTAATAGATACTTGTAAAGATGTATTTTTAAAGAGAAGAGAGAACTGTAAAGGAAAGAAAACTAATGGGCAGCAGAAAAGAAAAACAAAGATGGGCTTGGTGCAAGGTAAGGCTTCTGTACTGTAGTCACCGAGTGTGCGGCTGGAGGCCAACTCTACAACCCTGCCAGCTGTCTATTTTTGGCAATAACACCATTCTCTAAGTTGTGATTATAGGTAGTATTGTCATATTGGTGATCATATAAAGGACTTAAAATATACTAAAAGTTCAATAAGAAAGGGTATTGTGGGGCTGGGGAGAGGATGGCTCAGTGGGTAAGGGTGCTGCCTGCTAAACCTGAGGATCTAAGTTCAATCCCCTGAGCTCACATGGTAGAAGCTGAAAATAAACTCCCACAAGTTGCCCTCTGTCCTCTAGACCCAAACTATGGGAAGTATATACTCTAATGCATACACACAGAGACAGACATACATAAAGGAAAAAATGTAAAACATAAGTAAATAAAATTTTTAGAATGAGAAAGTATCATGATTTCTTTTAGAGAAGAATGCAATTCAGAAGGACCAAGAAAGAAGGGAGAAAATAAAATGAATTATATTAAACCCTGTCATGTTTTAATAATTTGCAGGTTCCCTGAAGATGCAATCAATAGGACTGTGATTACCATATGAGTAGTTGAGGGGCTGGGGAAATGGCTCAGGGGTCAGCTGTCCGCTGCACACTAGCATGAAGACTTCAGTTCAGTCCCACGGCACCCACGAAGAAAGCAGAGGACAGTGGCATATACCCGTAATGCCAGCATGAGGAAGTAGAGAAGGGAGGATCCCAAGAAATCACAGGCCACCTAGTCTAAACAATGGATGAACTCAAAAGTCATTGAGAAACTCTCTCAAAACACAAGTCGGTGTATGATCAAAGAAGACAGCCAACATCAAACCCCAGACTCTACACATGCAAGCAAGAAAATAAGCACTCACATGCACACACATGAACACATATACATACAACACACACATGAACACACATACATACATACAACAGAGAGAGAGAGAGAGAGAGAGAGAGAGAGAATGCCTAGCTGTTGTTTAACTATTGTTTAGCTCAGTTGAAACACTCTCTCATTCTCAAGAAGAGGGACTAGAAACATAGCTCAGTGGATAAAGTGCTTACTGTGCAGGCATGAACATTGGGGTTCAGGCCCCTATAGCCCATGTATATGCTGAGGGATCATGGGTAACTCCAGGAGTCTGAATCAGAGTCCAGGGTTCCTCCATGCAAGCTGGCTAAAATGGCTAACTATAGAAGCTCTGCTGCCAAGCTCTGGGTTCAGTTATGAGAACTTGCCTCTATGACTAAGATAGAGGCCAACAGAGAAAGAGTCTCCACATTAGCCTTGGACATGAGGATTCTGTCCTTCTCCAGCCTCTGACCTCACAGTGCAAGCAGATAAATGATGAAATAGAGGTGTTGCCTTCACACAGCTGGCAGATGCAGGGAGCAGATAGTACAAATCAGATCTGTGCTAAAGAGCTCTTCCTAGAATCCTGTGGGGCGCGCGCACCTCTCGCCGGCAAGAAGGCACGCAACGCGGTAGGCTTCGTCTACAGTTCAGCTTTATTTAGCCATTGATAGTAAGAGAAGGAAGAAGGAGAACCGCGCGGGAGTCAACATGGCGGCGTTATAT
>JAPYYD010002261.1:6538-18964 GCA_028551405.1 Uromys caudimaculatus | reverse complement strand
TTTGGACCACATATGTGGCAGAGGACGACCTCGATGGCCATCAGGGAGAGATGAAAGGCCCTTGGGCCTGAGGATGTTAGAGGCCTCAGTAAAGGGGAATATCAAGGCAGGAAAATGGGGATGGGTGGACGGGGGGTGGAGGGGGTGGGAGGTGGAATTCCCTCCTAGAGGTGGGTTGGGGAGGGGATGGGGGGTATACAAAGAGGAGACTCAGAAAAGGGGAAACATTGGAAATGTATATAAAGTATCAAAAATAAAAAAGGAGGAAAAAAAAAAAGAAGTAAGAGAAATTCAAAAAATATATATATATATATATTCAACGTGAGATGTCATCACCAATATTTTTTAAAACAATGAAATGACATGTATATAATCTATGTAATGCATCACTTGTTAAAAAAAAATAAATAAAATAAAATAAAATAAAATTTATCCAGATCTATCAAAAAAAAAAATAATAGATACCTAAAGAACATTCCAACTACACACTAATGTATCCACTCTCTTCTCAGTAGTCCAGAAAACAGTCTCTAAAATATATCACATGAAAAGAAACAATCAAGGCAAAGCAAATTCTAAAAAGTTGAAGTAACATACTGTATCAAACACCAATGAAAAAACTGGATTTCCATCAGTAGAGATAGAAAATATGGAATATACACAAATTCCTGGTGACTAAACAGCACACTACTGAATTAGACCTGTGACAAAAAATCATGAAGGAAATTTTTTTATCTTTTATTAATTTATGTATTTATTTCCTTCCTGGTCCACCCTCCGACTTCTCCACATCCCAGACGTTCTCCCGACCCTCTACTCCATGAGGATGTCCCCATTCCCCACCCCACCAGACTTCTAAACTCCCTGGGGCCTCCAGTCTCTTGAGGGTTAGGTGCATCTTCTCTAACTGAACCAGACCTAGCAGTCTTCTGCTGTATATGTGTTGGGGGTACCATATCAACTGGTGTATGCTGCCTGGTTGGTGGTTCAGTGTTTGAGAGACCTCAGGGGTCCAGGTTAATTAAGCCTGCTGGTCCTACTACAGGGTCTCTCTCCTCCTCAGCTTCTTCCAGTTTTATCCTAACTCAACCACAGGATCAGCAGCTTCTTCCATTGATTGGGGGCAAATATCTGCATATGACTCTTTCAGCTGCTTGTTGGGTCTTTCAGAGGACAGTCATGATGGGTTCTTTTTTGTGAATGCTCCATAGCCTCAGTAATAGTGTCAGGCCTTGTGGCTTCCCCTTGATCTTGATCTCTCTTTGGGCCTGTTGCTGAACCTTCTTTTCCTCAGGCTTCTCCCCATTTCCTTCCCTGCAGTTCTTTCAGACAGGGACAATTATGGGTCAGAGTTTTGACTGAGGGATGGCAGTCCCATCCCTCACTTAAATTTAAAATTCCGAGTAATGAAAAAAGGAAAATTCAATATACAAAAGTATATGAGTCACAACAAAAGAATGTTAAATTTTATTACACCAAAAGAATACATCTAAAAAACAAAAATCTTAAATTAATAACCTTATAATATATACAAAAGTTTTGGGAAAAAAGGAACAACATACCCTAAAACGGCATAAGAGGAGACATTTAAAATGACTGATAAAACCAGTAGTCTGACAGCCAGTGGTAGAGGATACATATATTCTTGCAGAGAAATTTTGTACCAGGGTGGGGTGGTACAGGACAAGGGCAGGGGTGAATAGAGTAGGAGGTGTAAGGTAGACTGAGAACAGAGGGAGGCCAATACTATAATGTAAATTGAATAAATAAATAAACAAATAAATGAATAAAGAAATGGGGGGAAAGGCCTTAGAAAGAGCCTATTCAATAGAATATAGCAGGATGGACAGATTATCTGGGAAAGAGGTAGAGTCCAAACTTGGTTGCATCTATAGGAGATTATAAAAAGGAAGAGTGAGAGATGCAAGGAAACTCATACCTTTGGGGTTTTTTTCCATATTCTTGATGGGAACTGTGTGCAGATAAGCTCTGAAGGTTTTCATCTTATTTTATTCTCTGAGACTGCGGTATTTCTGTTCCTATGTTAGTATTCAACTTTAATTATCTGACACAGAGTTTCATATACCTTGCGTCATTCAGTATTGGGGACTTTTGTTTTTACAACTTGCTCAGTATACCAACATTTACTTTCTGTCAGTGATCCTCACATTTCTGATACTTTAAGACTTAGGCGGGTGACTATCACAATTGCTTTGCCTGTCTCAGACCTGAAGCTGTCACTTCCTGTGTACCAGCTATCTCACTTTCACTATCACTGTATTTCTGTTTACTGCCTGGGATTTTGTTGCAATTCATACAATCTTTATCAATTCCCATACTGAATGAGAGAGTAATTTGGACAACAAATCTCACATGAGTGCCCTAGAACATCGAAAAATTGTTCTCTGACTGTCATACCTCAGCCAGGGTACAGGTATTCCACAACCACGACCATCACTACTACCACAACCTCCTCCTCCTCCTCCTCCTCCTCCTCCTCCTCCTCCTCCTCCTGCTTGTCCTCTTCCTCTTCCTCCTCCATCTCTACTTCTTCCTCTCTTTCTCACGTGCTCTCTCTCTTTCGCTCATACACACACTGCATGAACACAGACAGAGAGAGACTTCAGAGTCTCTGAAAGAAATATAAATAATATTTGTGATACATAAAAATATTATATTGAAAATAAGTGGATTACAAGAGTCTTCCGGTTTCATCTGTGGCCAGGGATCTGACCCTGTGCCTAAGGCTCCATAGCCAAATAGTGCAGGAAAATAGCTAACCTTCCAGGAGTGTGGACAGACCTATGAGCGAGGATAAAACCAGGACTTTTGCTCAGAGGAACCCACCCAGAACCCTCAGGATCCAGGGACTGAGAAGTAGCCCAGGACAGGAGCCTTCCGGTTTCCATCTGTGGCCAGGGAACTGAGGCTGGGCTACAGCTCTCCATAGCCAAATAGCGATGGGAGAAAGCTAGCCTCCAGGAGTGTGGATAAGCCTGTGAGTGGAAGTAAAACCAACACATGTGCTCAGAGGGACCCACCCAGAACCCTCAAGACAGATATTAGAAGTGGTCTTCCAGTTTCTTTCTGCAGCCACGGAGCTGATCCTGTGACACAGGGCTCCATACACAAATAGGGCCAGGAGAGAACTGTTCTCCCAGGAGTGCTGACACGCCTGAGCACAGGTTAGACCACTACTTCTGTTCAAATTCCTCAATCAAGAGGAACCCTCACAGAACCATCAGGACACAGGAATCAAGGAACAATGAGGGACAGAACTCTTCTGGTTTCTGTCTGCACCCCAGAGCTGACTATGTACCACAGCTCTTCAAATCCAAATTCTTCTCAGAGAGAGCTGGTCTCGAGGAATACTGACACAGGGGCTTGTAGGAGGGACGAGCCACAGTCAGAG
Source organism: Uromys caudimaculatus (assembly GCA_028551405.1). Taxonomy (NCBI): domain Eukaryota; kingdom Metazoa; phylum Chordata; class Mammalia; order Rodentia; family Muridae; genus Uromys; species Uromys caudimaculatus. The sequence goes on along the minus strand of JAPYYD010002261.1, from coordinate 15,552 downwards.
ACAGCAAGACCAGCAAACACCAGAGATAATCAGATGACAAAAGGCAAGGGCAAGAACATTAGGAACAGAAACCAAGGCAACTTGGCCTTATCAGAACCATGTTCTCCCACCACAGCAAGCCCTGGATATCCCAACACACCAGAAAAGCAAGATTCAGATTTAAATTCACATCTCATGATGATGATAGAACATTATAAGAAGGAAATAAATAACTTCCTCAAAGAAATACAGGAAAACATAGGTAAACAGCAAGAAGACCTTAAAGAGTAAACACAAAAAAAACCCTTAAAGAATTACAGGAAAACAACCAAACTGGTGAAGGAAATGAACAAAACCATCCAGGATCTAAAAATTGAAATATAAACAATAAAGAAATCACAAAGGGAGACATCCCTGGAGATAGAAAAACCTAAGAAGGAGATCAAAAGTCATAGATGCAAGCATCACCAACAGAATACAAGAGATAGAAAGGAGAATCTCAGGTGCAGAAGATACCATAGAAAACATTGACACAGCAGTCAAAGAAAATGCAAAATGCAAAAAGCTGCTAACTCAAAATGTCCAGGAAATACAGGACACAATGAGAAGACCAAACCGAAGGATAATAGGTATAGAAGAGAGTGAAGATTCATAACATAAAGGGCCAGTAAATATCTTCAACAAAATTGTAGAAGAAAACTTCCCTAACCTAAAGAAAGAGATGAACATTCAAGAATCCTACAGATCTCCAGATAGATTGGACCAGAAAAAAATTCCTCCTGTCACATTATAGTAAAAACACCAAATGCACAAAACAAGGAAAGAATATTAAAAGCAGTAAGGGGAAAAGTTCAAGTAATATATAAAGGCAGACCTATCAGAATTACATCAGACCTCTCACAAGAGACTATGAAAGCTAGAAGATCCTGAGCAGATCTCATACAGACCCTAAGAAAACATAACTGCCAACCGAGGCTACTATACAGAGCAAAACTCTCAATTACCATAGATGGTGAAATCAAGATATTCTATGACAAAACCAGATTTACACAATATCTTTCCATAAAACCAGCCCTACAAAAGAAAGTAGATGGAAAATAGAACACAAGGAGGCAAACTGCACCCTAGAAAAAGGAAGAGAGTAATCTTCTTTCAACAAACACAAAAGAAGGTAGCCACACAAACATAAAAATAACATTGAAAATAGCAGGAAGAAAAAAATCACTGTTCCTTAATATATCTTAGTATCAATGGACTCAATTCCCCAATAAAAAGACATAGACTGACAGACTGCATAAATAAAGAGTACCCAGCATTTTCTTACATACAGGAAACGCACCTCAGGGTTAAAGACAAGCATTACCTCAGAGTAAAGGGATGGAAAACAATTTTCTAGGCAAATGGTTCCATGAAACAGGCTGGAGTAGTCATTCTAATATTGAATAAAATGGACTTTAACCCAAAAGTCATCAAAAAAGATAAGGAAGGACACTTCATGCTCATGAAAGGAAAGATCTACCAAGAAGAACTCTCAATCTGAACATCTAAGCTCCAAATAGGAGGGCACACACATTCATAAAAGAATCTTTACTAAATCTCAAAGCACACATTGCACCTCACGCAATAATAGTGGGAGACTTTAACACCCCTCTATCATCAATGAACAGATCTTGGAAACACAAACTAAACAGAGACACAGTGAAACTAACAGATGATATGAAACAAATGGATTTAACAGATATCTATAGAACATTTCATCCTGAATGAAAAGGATATAGCTTCTTCTCAGCACCTCATAGTACCTTCTCTAAAATTGATCATATAATTGGTCACAAAACAAACCTCAACAGATATAAGAAGAATGAAATGATCCCATGTTTCCTATCAGATCACTACGAATTAAGGCTGGTCTTCAATGGCAACAACAACAACAGAAAGCCCACATACACATGGAAGCTGAACAATGCTCGACTCAATGATAACTTGGTCAAGGAAGAAATAAAGAAAGAAATTAAAGACTTCCTAGAATTTAATGAGAATGGAAATACAACATACCCAAACCTATGGACACTGTGAAAGTAGTGTTAAGAGGAAAACACATAGCTCTGAGTGCCTCCAAAAAGAAACTGGAGAGTGTATATACTAGTAACTTAACAGCACACCTGAAAGCTCTAGAACAAAAAGAAGCTAATACACCCAAGAGGAGTAGAAGGCAGGAAATAATCAAATGAAGGGCTGAAATCAACCAAGTACAAACTAAAAGAACTATACAAAGAAGCAACATAACCAGGAACTGGTTCTCTGAGAAAATCAACAAGATAGATAAATCCTTAGCCAGACTAATCAGAGGGCACAGAGTTAGTATCCTAATGAACAAAATGAGAAATGAAAAGGGAGATATAACAACAGATTCTGAAGAAATTTAAAAAATCATCAGATCCTACTACAAAAGCCTATACTCAAAAAAATGGGAAAATCTAGATGAAATGGACAATTTTCTAGACAGATACCAAATACCAAAGTTAAGTCAGGATCAGATAAACCATCTAAACAGTCCCATAACTCCTAAAGAAATAGAAGCATTCATTAAAAGTCTCCCAAACAAAATAGCCTAGAACCAGATGGATTTGGTGCACTATTCTATCAGACCTTCAAAAAAGACCTAATACAAATACTCTTCAAACTATTCCACAAAATAGAAACAGAAGAAACACTACCCAATTCATTCTATGAGTTACACTGATACCAAAACCTCACAAAGACCCAACAATAAAAGAAAGCTTCAGATCAAATTCCCTGATTCCATGCAAAAATACTCAATAAAATTCTTGTAAACCAAATCCAAGAACACATCAAAATGGTCATTCACCATGATCAAGTAGCCTTCATCCCAGGGATGCAGGGATGGTTCAATACCCGGATATCGATCAATGTAATCCAGGACATAAACAAACTCAAAGAAAATAACCACATGGTCATTTCATTAAATGCTGCAAAATCATTTCACAAAATTCAATATCCCTTCATGATAAAAGTCTTGGAAAGGCCCAGCGTGGGCCACAGGGCTCCACAGCCAATTATCACTGGAAGAAAGGTACCCTCCCAGGAGCTTGGAAAAGCAGGGGGTGGGGCCAAGACAAGCTCCACTGCTCACCAGGAATCGCCCCGAACCTGCAGGACACAGGGACTGAGGTAGGCAGGCACAGGAACACCCTGGTTCCCAGCTGTGGCAGGAGACCTCTGCCCGGGCCACCAGGGTTTCATAGCCAAGCTGCGCCTGGAGAAAGTTACTCTCCCAGGAGCGTGGAAAAAGTCCGAGTGGGGACAAAACGAGCACCAGTGCTCACCGATTCTGCCCAGAAACCATGGGCCACAGAGACTGAGGGACAGGAAACTACCAGTCTCCATCTGTGGCTGGGGACCCCAGCTTGGCCCACAGGGCTCCACAGCCAATTAGAACTGGGAGAAAGCTACCATCCCAGGAGCTTGGAAAAGCAGGGAGTGGGGCCAAGACAAGCTCCACTGCTCCACTGCTCACCAGGAACTGCCCCGAACCTGCGGGACACAGGGACTGAGGTAGGTGGGCATAGGAACACCCTGGTTCCCATCTATGGCAGGAGACCTCTGCCCAGGCCACCAGGGTTTCATAGCCAAGCAGCACCGGGAGAAAGTTACTCTCCCAGGATCGTGGAAAAGCCCCGAGTGGGGACAAAACAAGCACCAGTGCTCACTGATTCTGCCCAGAAACCGTGGGCCACAGAGACTGAGGGACAGGAAAATTCTGGTCTCTATCTATGACTGGGGACCTCAGCTTGGGCCACAGGGCTCCACGGCCAATTAACACCAGGAGTAAGCTACCCGCCCAGGAGCTTGTGCCTGGGCAACCAGGGTTACATAGACAAGTAGTGCTAGGAGAAAGTCACCCTCCCAGGAGGGTGGAAAAGCCGTGAGTGGGGGATAAGACAAGGACCACTGCTCACTGGGACCTGGAAAACTCAGCCTGGGCCACAGAGCTCCAGGAGAGAGCTGGTATCCCAGGAGTGCTAACACGCCTTTGAGAATAGGCAAAACCACCACTTCTGTTCAAACTCACTAGATCAAGAGGGACCCTTGCAGAGCTATCAGGACATAGGAACCAAGAGACAGATGGGGACAAGATCCTTCTGGTTTCTGCCTGCACCCCAGATCTGACCCAGTGCCACAGCACTCCAAACCCAAAAACTACTCAGAGAGAGCTGGTCTTCAAGGAGTATTGATACAGAGGCCTGCAGGAGGAACAAGCCATTGCCAGACAGAGTAAGATCAGCCAACATCAGAGTTAAGAAAATCGCAAAAGGCAATGGCAAAAACCTAAGGAACAGAAAACAAGGCTACTTGGCATCATCAGAACCCAGCTCTGCCAAGACAGCAAGACCTGAATAGCCAATACACCAAAAAAGCAAGACTAAGATTTAAAATCATTTCTCATGAAGATGATAGAAGACTTTAAGAAAGAAATTAACACCCTTAAAGAAACACACGAGAACAGAGGTAAAGAAATAGAAGCCCTTAAAGAGGAAACACAGAAATCCATTGAAGAATTACAAGAAAACACAATCAAACAGACAAAGGAAATGAACAAAACTATCCAGGAGCTAAAAATAGAAATAGAAACAACAAAGAAATCACAAAAAGAGACAACCCTGGAGTTAGAAAACCTAGGAAAGAGATCAGAAGTCATAGATGCAAGCGTAACGAACAGAATACAAGATATAGAAGAGAGAATCTCAGGAGCAGAAGATACCATTGACAACATCGACACAACAGTAAAAGAACATACAAAATGCAAAAAGCTCCTAAACCAAAACATGCATCAAATCCAGGATACAATGAGAAGACCAAACCTAAGGATAATAGGTATAGAAGAGAGTGAAGATTCATAACTTAAAGGATCAGTAAATATCTTAGACAAAATCATAGAAGAAAACTTTCCTAACTTAAAGAAAATGATGAAGATAAATATACAAGAAGCGTGCAGAACCCCAAATAGATTGGACCAGAAAAGAAATTCGTCCCGTCATATTATAGTGAAAACACCAAATACACAAAACAAGGAAAGAATATTAAAAGCAGTAAGGGAAAAAGGTCAAGAAACATATAAAGGCAGACCTATCAGAATTACACCAGATTTCTCACCAGAGACTATGAAAGATAGAAGATCCTTGGCAGAACTCACACAAACCCTAAGAGAACACAAATGCCAGCCTATACCCAGCAAAACTCTCAATTAACATAGATGGTGAAACCAAAATATTCTATGACAAAACCAAATTTATACAACATGTTTCCACAAACCATGCCCTACAAAGGAATGGTAAACGTCAACTCAATGAGGGAAATCAACTGGAGAAAACACAAGAAAGCAATCTATCAACAAAGAGAAAAGAAGATAGCCACACAAACCTAAAAGTTACATTGAAAATAACAGGAACCAACAATCAATATTCCTTAATATTTCTTAACATCAATGGACTCAGTTCCCCAATAAAAAGACATAGAATGACAGAATGGATCCATAAAGAGGACCCAGCATTTTGCTGCATTCAGGAAACACACCTCTGGGATAAAGACAAACACTACCTCAGAGTAAAGGGCTGGAAAACAAGTTTCCAGGCAAATGGTCCCAAATGGCCGGAGTAGCCATTCTAATATCGGATAAAATTGACTTTCACCCAAAAGTCATCAAAAAAGATAAGGAAGGACACTTCATACTCACCAAAGGAAAAATCTACCAGAAGAACTCTCAATTCTAAACATCTATGCTCCAAATGCAAGAGCACACACATTCATAAAAGAAACCCTACTAAAGCTCAAAGCACACATTGCAGCTTACACAATAATAGTGGGAGACTTCAACACGCCACTATCATCAATGGACAGATCTTGGAATCACAAACTAAACAGAGACACAGTGAAACTAACAGAGGTTATGAACCAAAAGGATTTAACAGGAATCTATAGAAATATCATCTTAAATCAAAAGAACATACCTTCTTCTCAGCACCTCATGGTACCTTCTCAAAAATTGAACATATAATCGGTCATAAAACAAACCTCCAAAGATACAAGAAGATTGAAATAATCCCATGCCTCCTATCAGATCACTACGGTTTAAGGCTGGTCTTCCATAGCAACAATAGCAACAGAAAGCCCACATACACATGGAAGCTGAATAATGCTCTACTTAGTGATAACTTGGTCAAGGAAGAAATAAAGAAAGAAATTAAAGACTTCCTTGAATTTAATGAAAATGAAAGAACAACATACGCAAACTTATGGGACACATTGAAAGCAGTGTTAAGAGGAAAACTCATATCTTTGAGTGCCTCCAAAAAGAAACTGGAGAGAGCATACACTAGCAGCTTAACAACACACCTGAAAGCCCTAGAACAAAAAGAAGCTAATGCACCCAAGAGGAGTAGAAGGCAGGAAATAATCAAAATCAGTGCTGAAATCAACCATGTAGAAACAAAAAGAACTATACAAAGAATCAACAAAACCAGGAGTTGGTTCTTTGAGAAAATCAATAAAATAGATAAGCCCTTAGTCAGACTAACTAGAGGGCACAGAGACAGGATCCAAATTAACAAAATGAGAAATGAAAAGGGAGACATAACAACAGATTCTGAGAAAATTCAAAAAATCATCAGATTCTACTAGAAAAGCCTATACTCAACAAAACTGCAAAATCAGGATGAAATGGACAAATTTCTAGAGAGGTTTCAAATACCAAAATTAAGTCAGGATCAGATAAACCATCTAAAAAGTTCCATAATGCCTAAAGAAATAGAGGCAGTCATTAAAAGTCTCCCCCCCAAAAAAAAGCCCAGGCCCAGATGGGTTCAGTGCAGAATTCTATCAGACCTTCAAAGAAGACCTAATACCAATACTCTTCAAACCATTCCAAAAAATAGAAACAGAAGGAACACTACCCAATTCCTTCTATGAGGCCACAATCACACTGATACCAAAACCTCCCAAAGACTCAACATAGAAGAAAACGTCAGAACATTTTCCCTTATGAATATCAATGCAAAAATACTCAATAAAATTCTCACAAACTGAATCCAAGAACACATGAAACCATCATTAATCATGATCAAGTAGGCTTCATCTCAGGGATGCAGGGATGGTTCGATAACCGGAAATCCATCAATATAATTCACTACATAAACAAACTCAAAGAAAAAACCACATGGTAATTTCATTAGATGCTGAAAAATCACTTGACAAAATTTAACATCCCTTCCTGATAAAAGTCTTAGAAAGATCAGGAATTCAAGGCCCATACCTAAACATAGTAAAAGCAATACACAGCAAACCAGTAGCCAACATCAAGCTAAACGGAGAGAAACATGAAGCAATCCCACTAAGATCAGGGACTAAACAAGGCTGCCCTCTCTCTCCCTATCTATTCAGTATACTAATTGAAGTTCTAGCTAGACCAATTAGACAACAAAAGGAGGTCAAAGGGATACAAATTGGTAAAGAAGAAATCAAATTATAACTGTTTACAGATGATATGATCATATACTTAAGTGACCTGGAAACCTACAACAGAGAACTCCTGCAGCTTATAAACAACTTCAGCAAAGTGGCCATATATAAAATTAACTCAAACAAATCAGTAGCCTTCCTATACTCAAAGGATAAACAGGCTGAGAAAGAAATTAGGGAAATGACACCCTTCAGAATTGTCACAAACAATATAAAGTATCTTGGTGTGACTCTAACCAAACAAGTGAAAGATCTGTATGACAAGAACTTCAAGTCTCTGAAGAAAGAAATCGAAGAAGACCTCAGAAGGTGGAAAGGTCTGCCATGCTCATAGATTGGAAGGATTAATATAATCAAAATGGCCATCCTGCCAAAAGCAATCTACAAATTCAATTCAATACCCATCAAAATTCCAACTCAATTCTTCGTAGACTTAGAAAGAGCAAATCTCAAATTCATTTGGAACAACAAAAAACCCAGGATAGCAATAGCCATCTTTAACAACAAAAGAACCTCTGGGGGAATCAGCATCCCTGACCTCAAGCTGTACTACAGAGCAGTAGTGATAAAAACTGCATGGTATTGATACAGTATCAGGCAGGTAGATCAATGGAGTAAAACTGAGGACCCAGAAATGAACCCACACACATATGGTCACTTGATTTTCGACAAAGGAGCTAAAACAACTCAGTGGAAAAAAGACAGCATTTTCAACCAATGGTGCTGGTTCAACTGGCGGTCTAGATGTAGAAGAATGCAAATTGATCCATTCCTATCTCCTTGTACAAAGCTCAAGTCCAAGTGGATCAAGGACCTCCACATAAAACCAGAAACACTGAAACTAATAGAAGAGAAAGTGGGGAAAACTGTCGAACATCTGGGTACAGGGGAAACGTTCCTGAACAGAACACCAGTGGCTTATGCTCTAAGATCAAGAATAGACAAATGGGACTTTCTGTAATTGCAAGCTTCTGTAAAGCAAAGGACACTGTCAGTAGGACAAAACGGCAACCATCAGATTGGGAAAAGATCTTAACCAATCCTATGTCCGATTGAGGGCTAATACCCAATATATACAAAGAACTCAAGAAGTTAGACTGCAAAAAAACAAATAACCCCATCAAAAAATGGAGAACATCATGAAGGGATGCTGAATTTTGTCAAATGCTTTTTCAGCATCTAAGGAGATGACCATGCGGTTTTTTTCTTTGAGTTTGTTTATATAGTGGATTACATTGATAGATTTCCGGGTATTGAACCATCCCTGCATCCCTGGAATGAAGCCTACTTGATCATGATGAATGATCGTTTTGATGTGTTCTTGGATTCGGTTTGCGAGAATTTTATTGAGTATTTCGGCATCGAAGTTCATAAGGGAAATTGGCCTGAAGTTTTCTTTCTTTGTTGGGTCTTTGTGAGGCTTTGGTATCAGTGTGATTGTGGCCTCATAGAAGGAGTTGGGTAGTGTTCCTTCTGTTTCTATTTTGTGGAATAGATTG
>JAPYYD010002256.1:0-19070 GCA_028551405.1 Uromys caudimaculatus | reverse complement strand
CAAAAGGGTGTGTGGGAGCAAGACGAGATTCTGTTCAAGCTCCAAGACAATCTTTATTGTTACAATGATTTAAGCACATTAGGGCGGGAATTGGCAGGGGCGGGGAGAATCCACAATGCGACCAGACATCATAATTATATGCCATATTTGTCCCTGGGATGTTCGTCTAATCCGGCAGCAGGCTGGGGAAGGGTAGAGGGAATATCCGCTGTGAGCCGAAACTCTTTGTGTTGCTAATCAAGCCAAGCCTAAGAGTCAGGGCCTAGAGGAAACACCTGCTGAGCGATCCGAGACATTGTGGCTAGCGGGATAAGTCAAACCTGAGATCTTTCATCTAGCAGAATGTGCCAAAGGCCAAGGCCTTTGTCTCTGACAGTTGAGCTGCCCCTGTGCGTGTGAGTCCAGGAGAAGCAGCAGCAACTATTGTCTGCCCTGTGTTAGCTTGAGCAAGATAGAGATTTCATTTTATCCATTTTGCCCTCCAAAAGTGGGCAGGAGAACTTGCCACAGTGGGGTCATGAGAACAGGAGGGCTAGCAATGCTCATCATCTTGTGCAGGTCTTGGGAGAGCAGGCCCTGCACCTCACTAGGACAGCACAATTGAGCTGGCTATAGTGGTGGGGGTATGAGTGAGCTGGCCCTGAGGTTATTAGCATGGGAGAGTTGGCCCCACTACTTGACTGTCATGATGCTTGCAAGGAAGAGATTCCCTGCCCCAACCTGACCCCACAGAAAGTGGGAGATTTGGCCCTGGAGCCATAAGAACAGCAGAGCTGTCCCTGCCCCTCACATGCTGCAGCACTTAGAAGAGTGGGCCATGTACCATGCCTGGGAAAAGCCCTGTAGAGCTGGCCCTGGATATACGGATTGTAGTTGAACTGACCTTGTGGGTGTGAGTGCAAGAGAGCCAGTACTAACTCTTATTTGCTGTGAGGTGCTGTGGTCAAAGGAATAATACCCTCCTCCCTTTACTTGTCCCTTGCCTCTTATGTTCACAAGAGTGAGATAGTCCTGCCTCTTTCCTGATGCACCTCTAAGGAAAGCAGGCTCTGGACCACTCCTGGGCAGCACAGCTGAGATGTTCCTGATGGCATGGGTGCAGATGAGCAAGCCCAGAGAGCATAAGATCAAAAGGACTGGCTCTGACCCCACTGACTGTGTCATTGAATAGACCAGCCAGGGCAGGAGAGTTTGACTCAATGCTGAAGAAGAGCTGACAGGTGGTCGAGCTCAGATATATCTTGGGCACAGATTCAGGGCTTTGAATTGGTCCACCCCAAAATGTACCCTATTGATGAACTGCTGAAGCACAAGAAAGGAAGAGTTGGTCCTACAGATTCAAAAGTACAGGACATCCATGGCAAGGCTATAGAGAAAATTTCTTGTGCACTGTATGGACACATCACCTGTCAATTAAAATAAAAGCTGTTAGCCTATTAGCTTAGGCAGGAAATAGGAGGTTAGAGTTATGTCAGGGAGAGGGGATCTGGGATAGACGCAGGCACAGGTGACAGTGATGGAGATGGTTGCATGAACTGGAGGAGAGTTAACTAGCCCCATGGTAGGACTTATAATGGAATAAATGGGATAACTGTTCTATGAGCTATCAGGAAGGATCCAAAGTCTTTTTTCATTTTGAGACAGGGTTTCTCTGTGTAGCCCTGGCTGTCCTGGAACTCACTCTGTAGACCACGCTGTACTCGAACTCAGAAATCCACCTACCTCTGCCTCCCAAGTGCTGGGATTAAAGGCATGTGCCACCACTGCCCGGCCAAAGTCTTTGACCTAGGCATTTATTCTTAGATAATTAAGTCTCATAGAGATTATTTTGAGACCTTGGGTGCAGGTGGAAAAGCCCACAGTAACATAGGGCTACAACAGGATATCCCAGAGGGTTCCAGGTAAAGTTCCAGTATTGATAGTGTAGCAGAAGCCAGAGGCCTCTTACTTGGCCAATGATTCATTGCAAAATTAACATTTGCATGAAAAAAGGGTACACAATAGGGCATTTTGTGGCTCATACTGTGACAGACTACAGCTTCAACTATATTCTGTCCCTCTATTGGGGAGGAGGTTTCAAGGTTGGAGAGAGGGTGTGTGGAAAAGGAAAGATGAGTGGAATTGGGGTGCATGCTGTGAAATTTATAAAGAAACAACAAAAATTTTGAAAAATGACTTAGGAAGTATAACAGGAAACCTGAGCTCTGAAGCTCACAGTAAAAAGGAAACCCCAGAGGCTAGCAGGAAATGTATACCCACCCCAACTCTTCCTCTGTATTAGGAAGGAACAGAAATAAGATCCATCCTGAAATATTGTACAGCTACAAACTGAGGTTGTACCTCTGTGCCCTCCAAGTACAGTAGTATGTGGCGGTATCTGCAGGGATCACACTGGTGAGCTTAAGGAATACCTTGTTGTTGGAGGTATCCTTGGAGATTGTGAGCCGGCTCCTCAAAGATGGGTTGTAATAGTTATCATTATTCCAAATGCTTGCCAGCCACTCTAGACCCTTCCCTGAAGGCTGACGAAGCCAGCTCAAACCCATACCAGAAGTACTTATTGAAATCCCAGAGAAAGTACAGGTCAGACTGAGAGTCTGTGATGGCTGCAATAATCCAGGGCCAGACTCTTTCAGAATAACCTGAGATAGGACATCTGTGGAAGAAAATGCAGATGGTAAGGTTGGAAGCTAGTAAGAATATGGAAGTTCATTCCTTAGGAAGTCTAGACACTCACATATAGGAACAGGCAGCAGCAGCAGGAATGAGAAAACAAGCCTGTCCATGATTGTACACCAGTGAGTACTCAGGTCGAGTTAGATTTTCAATGTAGGGTTGGGTGGAGCCTGGTGAGATTTGCATTCCCTCATGAGATGCTGACTCTAATATAGGTCTTAAGATTTTGAACTCAGGAAGAGCCAGTTTGTGATGAGAAGCAAAGGAGCCCTCAAGGGAGCTCACCTATTCTCCTCATAGAAAGTAGCAAACAGAAGAAAATTATTCTCAGAATAAAATACTGTTGATGAGTGCTGTATGTTTAAGAGAGATCCTCAATCTAACATTCTTTGCTCTGTTGATTTACCCATGGTACATTACATTGTATTTTTGCATGGAGGACACAGGAAGAGCTCAAATGGTTGATGTTTCTCCTGTTATTTGATGGAATGTGCCTCAGACCATGGAGGTTTCCTGTGTGAGTCCTGTCAGTAATTACTCTTTCATATAAAAAGTTACATAGGTTATAGCATCTCCATTGTACAATCAGTGTTGTAAAGGATAAAAATATCTGTCATCTGCTATGTGGCAGTTATGGACTCTATAATTACATGGAAAACAGGATATTTTTATTAACTTTATTGATCTGTCAATTTCCTGCCTCACATATTTGTGATTTCCTTTTATTGAATAGTCTGTCTTCATCTGTATACTGCTCTGTGCTCTGACAACTTTAAAATCAATAGCAGAAAAGATAAACAATAGGAAGCTACATGGTTAATTGATCAGTTCACTCTGGAGCTGAGCCTCTTAAAGGAGGTCATAGAAGAGGAGAGGATGCTGGGAGTCACAGCTCACAGGGCCTGGGGATTTCTCTTCATTCCCTCCACAGATGTTAAAGTTCCCTTCTTTGTTGTTTTCACTATGGATATTTTAGAACATAGAATGAATATGATCTCCATATCTTTAGAGAGTTTACATAATGACTTATTGGTGTGAACATAGGTAAATATATAGAAAGAATTTTAAGTGAGCTGATTTTGTTAAAGAAAGCTACTCCAGAAACATCAAGTAATTTTAAGAAGGAAATCTTCATATTTTAAAATGTTCAAAAGGTGAAGATGTCAAGATGTGTCAAAAACATGAAATAATATTCTAACACAAGGTTGTATCAACACTGGAAAGAAAACTCAAACACAGAACACTGAGTGCCACTTGAGCAATGAACCCTTAGTACTATGGGTAATAAGACCTGCAGTACACTTGGATTCCTTTTTCAGGACACTGTCAATGTTTCAATGAATTTTATTCTATGATTAAATTATGTCTTGAAATAGGAAAATATCTGACACACTTTCCATGAGATTCAAATATCACCATATCACCACATATGTTTTCATTAAAAATAGGAAATAGAAAGGATCCACAAGAAGGAAAAATTGCAGGGTTTCAATGAATGGCCAGAAGCAACGACTGCTGGTTCCAGGGTATGAGAAAAGCAGACAACAGACTCTTCTGAAAGATAACTTCATAACTAACCAGGGACACATATACAACATTTAAAATGCTTTGTCCAAGGAGGACACAAAACTGTGTAGTGACAATTTTAGAATTGTAGTGCCTTTGAAAAGTATAGAAATATAAGAATGTGTTTTCATTTAACCCCTAGTGTGGGATATGGGACTGGTTCCTACTGACTGCAAAAGCTGACTATTATTTGCCTCATGCTCTAGCCAAGGTATGGTTGGTAGACAGTTCCTGTGATTTTGAGATGTTTGGAATTCTGGGACCTTTTCAGGTGATATATAATGCTAGTGCCTTGAGAAGGAGGGTTGGTAATTATTAGTTGATAAGGAAAATTGGTTTCAGTCTGTTTGTAGCTGACAAAAGAAGAATCAAAAGGAAAGTGGAAATTAGATTCAGAAATCTTGATCTCTTTCTCTCCCCTGTATACTTCCTTGTCTCCTATCTAGTGATAGGGGGTGAAACCGAGGCCCTAAGGGTGGGAAAAAAGAGTCCATATAGTAGCACATATTGACTACAAGTATGATATTCTGTCTTATGTCTTTGATATGATCTTTAATAAAGGCAGATTTTTCCTGAATTTTCTATAAGTATTTGTTTTTCTATTTTTAAAATTGTTTTATTTAATTACATTCCAATTGTAGCTCCACTTCCTGCTCCGACTCCATGAATTTCTTACCCCATTCCTCCTTCCCTTTGCCTTTTAGAGCGCGATTCCCATTGCTATCCTCCCACCTCTCATACACCCCTAGTTCACCCAAGCCCATGTGCATCCCTCTTTATTCAGGCAACAAGTCTACAGGACTAGGGCCACCCTCTCCTATTAAGGCCAGACAAGGCAGTCCTTTGCTACATAAGTGTCTGGGGCCGTGGATCAACCAATGTATGCTCTTTGGTTGGTGGCTTAGTCTCTGGGCGCTCGTATGGGTTTAGGTTATTTGATATTGTTGGTCTTCCTATGGGGTTGCCATCCCCTTCAGCATCTTCAATCATTCCCCTAACTCTTCTATAGGGATCCCTGACCTCAGTCCAATGGCTGGCTGCAAGTATCAGTCTTTCTCAGTTAGCTGCTGGTAGAGCCTCTCAGAGTCTACAATGCAGGTTCCTGTCTGCAAGCACTACATGGCACCTGTAACAGTGTCAGTGTTTGGTGTCTGCCCATGGGATGAACCCCAAGGTGGGTTGGTGACTGGGTGGCCTTTTCTTCAATCCCTGCTCCATTTTTGTCCCTGTATTTCTTTTAGACAGGAGTAATTCTGAGTCAAAAATTTTGAAGGTAGGTTGGTGACACCACCCCTCCACTAGAGACCCTGTCTATCTACTTAAGGTGGTCTCTTAAGGTGACTTCTCACCACTGTTTTGCATTTCAGCTAAGGTCATCCCCATTGAGTCCTGGGAACCTCTCACATCCCATGACTCTAAAACTTTCCAGAATTCCTCCCCTCCCCTGCAGCAGCATATTTCCACTCATTCTCCTGATCCTCTGGGCTTCTCTCTTGTCTCCCCAGATACCTGATCATGCCCCATTTTTCCTCACCCATCCCCTCCCACACTGGTGACTCCATTTGCCTTCCCAGGATTACTTTGTTTCCCCTTCTAAGTGGGATTGGAACATTCTCACTTGGGTCTTCTATCTTGTTAAACATTTTAAATTCTGTGGGCTGTATCATGGGTATTCTAGACTTTTGGACTAATATACTTTTACATATGAATACATACCATGCATTTCTTTTTGGGTGTGGGTTTCTTCACTTAGAATGATATTTTCTACTTCCATCCATTTGCCTGCAAAATTCATGATGTTCTAGCATTTACAAGTATTAACTGAATAATATTCCATTTTGTAAATGATCCACATTTTCTGACCCCATTCTTCTGTTGAGGTTCATATGTGTTTTTTCCAGGTTCTGGTTATTACACATAAGTAGACTCTGAACTTGATGGAGCACATGTCCTTGTGGTATGGTAGAGAATCTTTTGGGTATATGCCTAGCAGGGATATAGTTAGGTCTTCAGGTAGAACTACTCCTAATTTTCTGAAGAACCACCAGATTGATTTCTAGAGTGGTTGTAACAGTTTGCAATCTCACCAGCAATGGAGGAGTGTTCCTCTTTCTCCATATCCTCTCCAGTATGTGCTGTCACTTGTGGTTTTGGTCTTAGCCATTCTGATTGGTATACGATGGAATCTCATGTTTGTTTTGATTTCCATTTCCCTGATGACTAAATATGTTGAATATATTTTAAATGTTTCTCAGCCATTTGAGATTCCTCTTCTGAGAATTCTCTGTTTAGTACTGTACTCCATTTTTTAACTGGTTTATTTGATTTTTTCCGAGTCTAACTTCTTAAAGTATTTCTACATCCATGTTTAAAATGTAGGAACAAATGTAGAAAAAGAAAGCACAGATCATGTAGTTCAAAATTAAAATGTATAAATCCAATAAAATAAAACTTTATGTAAATGTAGATGTTAATCCCTGCCAATAAGAGCTCAAAATATAAAATATTACTTTAAGGTTGAAGCCAAATAACTCATTCATTCAGAAATTCACCCCAGTGGTGGGGCATACGTGCAGCCCAGCAACCAGAGCAGGGTCTAATCTTGTGAGGTGTAAATGTCATTTATCTGGGAAAAGAAAGTAAATCCCTTATGAGAAAATTTCAGGACTATCATCATGAACCCCAGTAAAATGAAATTTAAAAAATCCAACATCAAACAACTGGTTATTAACCAGATAATGAAATATTCTGGAATGTAGCATGGATACACATACCTGTAACATCAAATCAGATTGAAGGACTATCATTCCTTAAGCACAATAATGGAGAGTGATGAAGGTAATCCCAGGAGATATTCAGAGAGCTCTGAACAGATGAAGGTACCCTCTGTAACTAAGATGCTGTAGCAACATTGTCTATGTTCATGTGTAATTGAAAGTTGTATGATGTAGGTAAGAAAGTCACCTTTTCTTCATTGTCAGGATCCTATAAGTACACGGGGACAGTCTGGAAGTAATTTATTTTCCCCGAAATTACTAAGAAACTTATATTAGGCCATAATATTACTAACTTGACTAAAATCCCTTGGTTCAAGGGAAAGATAGGCATAGAAAAATGAGTGATGAAATCCTATAATGAAGACAGGAGTATGAAAAAAAAGAAGGCTGAAGGAGCTGCTCCTCCTTCTCTACTTCCCCTGAGATGATGGCTTCACATGGCAGTGGACAATACCATGCAACCAGATCTCCTGTAGCTGTGCAGCAGAGCTGCATGGGGTCAATACTGTGGATATAATATCAATGACTGAGCTACCAAGTCACAATCACATATTTCCAGCTGAGAATATCCTGTCTAATAGGGACAAGAAGATGCAGATAGAATTGCAGATTCTGCTGCTGAAGGTGATGAAAATGAATGGATGTTTGACACCACACTTTTGAAAAATTGTATTGAATATATATATATATATATACACACAATATATATAATATATGCAACATATACATATATATGTATTATATATATGCAATATATATGCATATACATATATGTGCAATTTTTCCTTTCAATAATCTTCATTCATAATAATAAAACATATCTACAATATTAACAATATATTTTTACTGTACTCCCTTTGGAGTCTTGTCACAGTAGCTTCCTGTATCATATGATCTCTAAAGTTATGTGAGGTTAATATAGAAAACCTTACGTCCCTTAGGACTCTTTCACTCGCCAGATGTTTCTGTGTACTTACTACATTTCTTTCCAGATGATGGATGGATCTCCACCACACTCTGCTGGTCCTGGTCAATCTCAAAGTGGCGTTTTTTTCTAAGCACACAGGGAACCTGCCGTGTTTCTTGCAGAGAAATGTAAGTTTTTTTCTTGAGTGTTAGGTCAGCTTTAGGGGGAACTAGTTATTGAATGGGTAAACTGATATACTAATGGACTTTTCAATGACAGATCCACACTTTATACAGATTTTATTCTCTTTTATCTCAGGGCATGTAGGCTCTTCATGAAGATGTATAGCCAGAAGGGGGCTCCCACCTCCCTACAATCAGGGTCCATTGTCATGCAGCAGATCCACAAGCCACCTGAGATCATGTGCTGTTTGTTCAATTTCTTCTCATGTGTGTTGAAAAGCAGCACTAACTAGACAGAGTTTTAAACACAATGCCATGGAGGGAGAAATATAACTTAGAGCTTGATCCTGATCAGAGAAATTGTGCTAACATAAAGGCAAAGAATTCTTACTAAAATAACAAAACACTTGGTTTATTAATTCATTTATTTTTTAATTAATTATATTTGGTTTTGACAATTTCACAGATGTATATAATAGAACCTAGTTACACTCACCACTCTTCCTGTTGTTTCTGTGAGACCCATCTTCTCCTTATAAGTCCCATTCCATGTTCATTGCAATTTTTCTGCTTTTGGATACATTGGGTTTTACCAGGACTGTCTAAGTATCCATGAAAATAAGATGATCTAATGAAGTCTGATGGGCTTACAGGTGTCTATACACCCAAAGATAATACTATGTTCATCCAGGATATATCAGAATTCATTAGTTTACAGGGAAGTAGTAGGAACCCATAAGTCCCTCCACTATCCAAGATTGGTTATTTGGTTATTGATAGGTCTGTTCCTATACAGATCCAGTATAAACAACTGTCTCTGCTGTTGAATTCATGCTTGCAACAGCTATAACATGACCATAGCATAGTATTTTACAGCACTTCTTCTCTCCTTCCATCTCTGATATTTGAAAACACTCTGTGAATCTTAATGGGATAAAATAAATATGAAGGCTGTGATCACAACTATCCTTTACTTTCACAGCCAGAGCAATCAGGAAACCTTGTATTTATCACCATCTATTGTACTTCTCTGACTGTGTCTGAGAGTAGTATTTCTCTTTGCATACAACCATGGATATTTAGAAGAGAATTTGATACTATGTCACTTTTGCTAAACTACAGTAATGGATCTGTCTTGGAGTGTAGGACCTCTGCAGTCCTGGGTTTTTGACAGCATTCACAGTATCAGATGTGAATTTCCTCCTTTGGAGTAGGCCTCTGATCCCATCAGACTAATGATAGTTGCCTATGTAAAAGCTGTGTTACTGTTATATTTGTGGGCATATGTTTCTTCATTGTTTAGTATTGTTGATAGCAGGGTTTGTACCTGGATAAAACCACTGATGGCTTTTCTCCCCTAGCAGCCTGTATAACATAATTCCTACTTATATTATAAAAACTGTACAAGCAGGAGATTTTTAACTTTTTTTTATTATGTATTTTTATCCCAAATGCTGCCCCCTTCTTGGTTCCCCCTCACAGAATTCTTTCCATTACCTCACTCTTTGTCACTAAGAGGATGTCTCCACTGGGTATCTCCCTACGCTGGGGCATCCTGTCTTTATGGGATTGAGTCCTCTCCCACTCAGGCAGCCCTCTACTACATCTGTCCTAGGAGCCTTGTATGTTCTTTGGTGGTGGCTCAGTCTGTAGGATTTGCCAGGAGTCTTGGTTAGTTAACACTGTTGATTTTCTTCTGGAATTGCTATTCCCTTCAGTTCCTTTAATCCTCCCTATGTCTTCCATAGGGGACCCTGACCTCTGTCCAATGCTTGGCTGTGTGTATCTGCAACCTTCTCTGCCAGCTGCTGGTAGAGCCTCTCAGAGGACTCCTGAGTGAGGCAACCCAGACCCAAAAGGAATTGTATGGTATGTTCTCCTTGATAAGTGGATATTAACAAAAAAGTGCAAAATACCCACAATACACTAAATGAAACCTAAGAAGTTAAGCAAGAAGGAAGGCCAACATGAGGATGCTTAAACCCCACTTAGAAGGGGAACATAAAAATCACTGGAGGGAAAGGGAGATAGTAACCTGGGTGGGAGATAGGAGGTAGAGAGGAAAAGAAAGGCAGGATCAGTTATGAGGGGAGACAAGAAAGAGACCTACATGGGCAGGAGAATGAATGGAAATATGCAGCTGCCAGGGTTTTGGGGAGTGCTGGGAGGTTGGCAACCTCTAGAAAGTCCAAGAGACATGGGATAAGGGAGGATTTCAGAAATCAATGTGGATAACCTTAGCATAAAATGACAAAAGGTGCAGATATGGAATATATAGAGACCACCTCCAGTAGCCAGACAGGCCCCCCAGTGAAGAGCTGTTGACCTCAACCCATTTACATAACTTTCAACCCAAATCTGATTATGGATAAAAGAAGTGCTGGTACAAAAATAGAGCAGAGACTGAAGGAATGGCCAGTGACCAGTCCAACTAGGAATCAATCTCATGGGCAGACAACAATCTCTGACACTATTACTGATCATATTCTGGCTTTCAAGTATTCAACTTTCTTCCACCTTGCTTTATTAATACTTGAAACCAAGATATTTAATTTTCTTAGCAATAGGGTCAAATTATCTAGTTTTTCTGAGCAACAAAGAGGAAAAGACATGAACTTTTTGTTTTGGGAATTCTGGGGGTTCCTGGTCCCTAGTTTTTAAAGAAATATCTCACACCTGGCACTGGAAATTTTTCTAGGAACAGTATTATTCAGTCACTCATTTTATCTAATTTATAGTTAAAATATATTTTTAAAAACAATGAAAATCAGAACTAGGTTTCAGAGTATAGAGACAAACATACCAAAAACTGGAATGGAAACAAAAGTCATTCCTGGTTACACAGCACTCTGGGTAAAATGATGCATTTTAAAAGAATAACCTTCCTTTGGGGATATAGGCCTGTTTAGAAAGTTTACCTGCTCTTGATTTAACTTTGGTATGTGATATCTATCTATAAAACCATCCATTTCATCTAGATTATCCAGTTTTGTTGAGTATAGGCTTTTGTTGTAGGATCGTATGATTTTTTTTTTTTAAATTTCCTCACTTTCTGTTGTTATGTCTCCCTTTTCAAGTTCTGATTTTGTTAACTTGGATATTGCCTCTTGGCTCTATGGTTTGGCTAGGGGTTTAGCTATCTTGTTGATTCTCTCAAAGTACCAGCTTTTGGTTTTGTTGATTCTCTGTATCTTTCTATTTGTTTCTATTTGTTTGATTTCTGCCCTGAGTTTGACTATTTCCTGCCTTCTACTTCTCTTGGATGTGTTTGTTTCTGTATGTTCTAGAGCTCTTAGATGAGCTGTTAAGTTGCTAGTGTAAGATCTCTCCAATTTCTTTACTAGGGAACTTAGTGCTATAAATTTTCCTCTTATCAGTGCTTTTATTGTGCCCCATAAGTTAGGGTATGTTGTGTCATCATTTTCATTGAATTCAAGGAAGTCTTTAATTTATTTCTTTATTTCTTCCCTGACCAAGTTATTGTTGAGTAGAGAGTTGTTCATTTTCCACGTGTATGTGGGAATTCTGTTGTTTTTGCTGTTATTGAAGACCAACCTTAGGCCATGGTGATCTGATAGGATGGATGCATGGGATTATTTCAAACTTCTTGTATTGGTTGAGGGTTGTTTTGTATCCAGTTATATGGTCAATTTTGTAGAAGGTATCATGAGGTCCAGAGAAGGTGGATTCTTTTCTTTTAGGGTGAAATGTTCTGTAGATATCTGTTAAATCCATTTGGTTAATAACCTCTACTAGTTTCACTGTGTCTCTGTTTAGTATCTGTTTCAATGACATATCCATTAGTGAGAGTGTGGTCTTGAAGTCACCCATTGTTACTATGTGGGGTTCAATGTGTGTTTTAAGCTTTAGTAAAGTTTCTTTTATGAATGTGTGTACCCTTTCATTTGGGGCATAGATGTTCAGAATTGAGACGTTCTCTTTGTGAACTTTTCCTTTGATGAATATCGAGTGTCCTTTCTTATCTTGCTTGATAACTTCTGGTTGAAAGTCTATTTTATTGGATATTAAACTCCTAGAGAGTATAGGACTGAGGGGAACATATCTCAACATAGTAAAGGCTATCTATCACAGACCTGCAACCATCATCATTTAAATGGATTAAAAATTCAGAACAATCCCAGTGAATAAAGAAGAAGTCAGGGTTGTCTACTGACCCCATTCATGTTTATCAAAGCATGAAGCATCAGCTAGAGCTACATGAAAAGCTAATCAAATTATGAAATAAAAACAAATATTCAATTTTTCCTCTTGTAGATGATGTTATATCATAACATGAAAATTGTCCCAAAAATCTACCACAAAACATTGAGAAATGCATTTCTTTTCCAAAGATAAAGTGAGTTTTTTTGTATGAACTTGGATTTTCAAAGAACTTGAAAAATAGTTTGCTTCTGGTATTTTGCTTCTCATTCCCAACAAAACAGATTCTTGCAGTTTCACAGAGAGAAACAGAAGAAATCTAAGCACAGCTAAACTTCAGAACAGTTAAAAATATTTTTAAATGCTAAAGAGGGAAAGAGATGGTGTATGAAAAATCACAGAGAGGTAAAAAAATAAATTAATAAGTTTAAAGGAAATAAGAGAAATAAGATAAAAAAAAACAGTAACTCATAGCTTTTGGACTTTACATAATGATATTTTAAGGAGAAAGAAATAATTGACCTAATTTAGTTAACACATTACCAATTATGATTGATATTATGTTTGTATTTATTATCAAAGTTATACTATTCTTATTGCTTTGATATCTTCTTTTAAAGAGGGGCTTTAGTTTTATAAGAAAAAAATGAAAAATAAAGACAGACCTAAGAAGCAAAATTACAAAAATCTATGAATAAAAATAAGAAAAACTGGAGATAAGCCTTTGAGGAAATAATTATAAAATTATGAATAAAATTGATAGATAATAAAATAAAGACAGGGAAAAAATTAAGACCTTATGTACCACTATATAATGAAAATCATGAAAGTCAGCCAAAGTTTGCTTGGCAACCAAACTAGACTTATCTGGTTAGTATATAACAGGTGCCATCTGACAGTAGCAAGCTTCAAGAAGATTTTAGAAGACATCACATAGAAAGGCTAGATCTAAAAAAAAAATTTGGATCCAAATTGAATAGAAAAATAAAATCTCTTAAGGTTTTAAGAAGAGCCAAACGTCAAATGCTTAATTGCTGCGAGCAAGGAATGGGGATTATAATAAGGAAATTTCAAGAAACAATGATTTATTTATTTATTTTTAGAGATATCCATAAAGAAGTTTCCATTCTTCTGGAATATGCAAAAGGTGTGTCAAAGGCAGGAACTAGACTATTGAATGTAGATCAATAAGAGACAAACAAGGTAACCACATGCTGGTTAATGTCCCAAGAGGACCTGATATTTAGTTCAAGTCAGGAGAGCAGCAGAGGAACTCATCTGCAGAAAATTTAAATAGCACCAGTCTGGATATAAATATTGATAACCCAGATGCCGAAGCCAAAGCAGCCTCAATAGGTAAAGTAGAAAACCCAAGAAAGAGAAAACAATCAAGCATTTTCTCAAACTTCTATAATGGAAGAAAGTTAAATTACAGTTAGATGGAAATGAGACTGAAAGCTGAACAGGTATAAGAGCAGATATAAGAAAGAAATGCTCCACAACAAACCAAGAAGAAACAACCCCCTCCCTCAGAAAAATTACATAGTGTTTTATCAACTTTAAATTTTTGAATGCCTATAAAAACACCAGCTACTGAGAGACATTGGATTATGAAAAAAACTACATCCGCTGAACTATATCTGCTTGTTTATATTAAAGATGCCCTAACATTAGAATGCAGGGAAGGAAATGCGTTGTGTTGGGGGAGAAGTTCTGTGTTTGTTTCCATGGAAGAACTAAAGCTGTGGATTCTATTAATGTTGAAGAAACTCAGGTTTGACAAGGGGAGACCTCCTGAGAATCTTTGCAAAATATATGAGTGAAGAGGTCAGGGAAACCAATAGAATATGTATGTGCTGATCCCTTTATCTGGGTGCAAATCTGACATTGTCTGAGACATGAGAATGTCACCAGTCAAATATAACCAATATATCAATATAACCAATATAACTTCAGCTAAGTACAACCAATAAATGTTGTTGGCTACAGAATACTCAGAAGTTATTATACCATCTTTCAAGTGGCATAGATATAAATTTATCCTGAAAAGGATGCTGATATACTGAGACCTATTTATTCCAGCATCCTGCTTGATCCTACCTCAGTCTACCATAATAGCTGTTACCTGAGAGATATACATCCAGGACAGTTACAAAGCAGCTAGTTAGTTGGTTCAGCCTCTCAAAGTGTTCCAATCTGGACTTCATTTAAGCACTGTACTTTCTCAGCACACAGAGAATGAATAACAAATGTTACAGCTACCTTTCTTAAGACTGAACAATATCCCAATTTTCTATATGACACCAAAAAAAAAATGATATCCCTAAAGAGCAGGAAACAATTTTAAGAGAATGATGCTCCATTCCCAAAAGCCAGAGTGGGTGATTTTTGATCATTCAGAGGGCGACTAATGTTTGTTGTCATTTTAGAAGGGTTGGTTTCACCAAAAGCTGAAATTGCCTTATTATGGGAAATCAATGAGGATTGAAAAAGAGCTTGTAAGTAATATATTTTGAGAAATTAACAACAAATACTCCAAAATCAAGTGACTATTGTTTATATCAGGAACTAATGGGATTAATCCTCACATAGTGAAAATAAAGTTCCTATCATTTACACAGATGCCAATAAATAAGGACAAACAGGTAAGAAAAAATAAGCAGAATAATTTGAAATATATATATATATATATTCTTCACTTGAGAACTCAGACTTATGATATTCTCATGGTTCTATAAGACTTTTCAGATCCTCTTAATATAGTTACTGAATGTAAATATGCTGAGAGAGTTATTTTGCATATTATAACTTCTGGCCTTAGTCCAGATGGATTAGAATTGAATTTGTTATTTAGAAAACTGCAACAAGTAATTCAAAACAGATATTATCCAGTATACATAACTTATATTTGATTTTTAGAGGTTTTCCAGGACCAATGGCATTAGGATGTGAGAAAATAGATCAATCCTTATTAGGAAATATTTTAGAAGATTCAAATTTTCATAAATGTCATCATGTAAATAGTAGAGATTTAAAGAAAATATTCTATAACCTGGTGACAATTCAAGATAATTATGAAAACATTTAATACCTCTTCTTTATAAAATCAAGCTGTATTGCCTAATGGAAGTAAACCTAAAGATAACCAAATAAATGAAATTTCTCACAGGGATATGTTTTATTTTGCAAAACTCATTGGCAGAGGGGAAACTACCTAAACAGAACTCCAATGGCTCAGGCTCTAAGATCAAAAATTCATAAATGGGACCTTATAAAACTGGAAAGTTTCTGTAAGGCAAAAGACATAGGCAATAGGACAAATAGGCAACCTACAGATTTGGTAAAATTCTTCACTAACCCCACATCTGATAGAGGACTACTATCCAAAATATATAAAGAACTCAAGAAGCTAACCAACCAGAAGCCAAAAAACTCAATCAAAAATTGGGTATAGAATTAAACAGAAAATTCACAACAGATTGATCTCGAATGGCTGAGAAGCACTTAAAGAAATGTTCAAAATCCTTAGTCATCAAAGAAATGCAAATCAAAACAACCCCGAGATTCCACCTTACAACAATCAAAATGGCTAAGATCAAAACCTCAGGTGACAGCACATGCTGGTGAGAATGTGGAGAAAGCCAATACTTCTACATTGCTGGTGGGATTGCAAACTGGTACAACCACTCTGCAAATCAATCTAGAGGTTCTTCAAAATATTGGAAATAGATCTACCTTAAGACCCAACAATACCACTCTTAGGCATATATGAAAAAGATGCCACAGGGGCACATGTTCCACTATGTTCATAGTGGCCTTATTTTTGATAGCCAGAAGCTGGAAACAACCCAGATGTCCCAAAACAGATGAATAGATACAGAAGATATGGTTAATTTTCAAAATAGAATACTACTTATCAATTAATAACAAGGACATCATGAGTTTTGCAGGCAAATGGATGCAACTAGAAAATATCATCCTGAGTGAGGTAACTCAGACTCAAAAGGGCATGCATGGTATATACTCACTAATAAGTGAATATTAGCACAAAAAGTACAGAATACTCAGGATACAATCCACAGAACTCAAGAAGGTTAACAAGCTTAAAAACCAAATGAGTATGCCTCAATTCCACTTGTGAGGGAGAAGAAAGCAATCACAGGAGGAGGGAAGAGACCCGAATGGAAATGGGGACATGAAGAAGAGGGGAACATGATCAGGTATTGAACAGGGGAAACATGACTGAAGCCCTGAGGGCCAGCAGAAAGAATGGAAACAGGCAACCTCAGGAAGTAGGAGGTAGGGGGATCTTCTAGAATGTACCAGAGACCTGGGAGGTGAGAGACTATCAGGACTCAAAGGGCGGGACCTTAGATGTAATGCCCTACAGTGGGGAAAGGGAACTTGTAGAGTCCATCTCCAGTAGAAAGATATCAAATAGAGAGATGGGGTTGCCATCTCACAGTCAAAAACTCTGAGCCGTAATTGTTCTTGTCTGAAAGAAATGCACTCAAAAATGGAGAGGAGCATGAGGAAAAGGAGGTCCAGCAACAGACCCAAATTGGAATTCAGCTCAAGGAGAGGCTCCAAAGCTTGGCACTATTCCTGATGCTATGGTATGATTACAAACATGGGCCTATCATGACTGCCCTCTGAAAGGCCCTTGATGAATATTCACTGTACACCTTTTGCTCTAATTCTGATTCTTACTGTTAAGGGCTCTCTCCAAAAGCTAGAGCTGGGCTAACACAAGATAATGGAATCAAGACTGAAATTAATGAATGTTCCCTGGAAAATTCAGTTATGCAGAAAATTGAGTACTCTCTAAGATTGTATTACTTAAATAAACATGCAGATTACTAATGAGTATTGTTAATAAACATGAGAAAGAGGATTTGAGAAGAGTTATTACAGAGGAAATACTCCAGGAAAATTTAGAAGCTGACAAGCTGTAATTGAATTGCTGGGTTTTTAATGTTCAACCGTGGAAACAAGGAACTTGTATGTATAGGAAGAGATTATGATCATGCAAGTTTATAACAAGGATTCATGCCTTCCTGAATGCAAAATTAAGCAGTTTTTGGAACCCTGATATTCTTTTGTTCTTTATAGAATTGAAATAAAGATAGGAACTGTATTGAAACAAGGGTTTAAGACAGAAACACAGAGGAAGGCAACCTGGCCCATTAAACCGAGTACCGTTCTGAACAAACTTGTCAGACCAGAATTTTACTGATAAAGTGCCCTTGCTTAAGCAAAAGGGCTGAACAATATTCTAAGAATCAAAGAAAAAGGACAGTGTTCTTATGAAAATATAAATAAAATGTAGAGTAAGGAAAGGAAGAATTAAATAAGGGTTAAAGGCTGAACATCTATGGAAAGTCAAGTTTGATATAATAGGTAACAGAAAGTAATTTTGATCTATTAAATATTATGCCAAATGGAAACAAAATCAAATTCAAACAGAGTCATTCTGTCTAGCATTTTGGTAACTGCTAGACTTTATGGCACCTATCTTAAAGAAGAAGAAAACTGAGTTTAAAGAAATTTGATTTTATTTTAATGTTAATTTGTACTTCTTATAAAATTACTCTTTGCTCACATTGTTCCTCTTTCAATATTCTTCTGTAATGAAGAAAAACTTTAGAAGAAAATGTATTTTGAAAAGCTGTGTAATCAGCGCATAAAATTTACTAGGAAATGATTTTACGTATAAATAAATCTTGAAAGAGACAAAAGTTTTCAGAGTAGGAAAAGCCATACCGAGGTGTGCTTCCTATCTGTCCCGACTCTCAGGAAGTAAATGATGCCCCACATTTGAACCTTCCCTCCCTTCGCCACTCTTGCATCCACCATTCTCCAGATCATGCCCTCAGCCAAGGCTGTTCCCTGGCAAAAATTTTATGACAGTTTATCCATAGCTATATCAACAGAAATTCTAGTCTCTCAGAAGAGATATTTTTATGGTGCACCATCATGGTTTTTCCTTTTTTATTGTTTTGCTGAAGAAGAAGCTTGCCAGCGGAGGTAGTCAAGAGATTGACAAGGCAGGGTGTATGGTAGGTTGATCCGAAATCAGTACTAACTTATTCTTAGATGTTGATTTACATAGTTGAAAAAGGCACTATAAAGTGTAAAGGGGATGCAGAAAAATGGATGCCCAAAATGATTATCTACAGGTAAATCTTTCCTGTATTCTCAGTTCTAGAGCAGCTTCCTGCTCCTCCAAGTTTTCTGACACATTGAGGATGTGGTTATAACACTGTATCTTGCACAGTAATATATGGCGGTGTCCTCAGATGTCAGGCTGCTGAGCTCCATGGAGGCTGTGCTGGAGGATTGGTCTGCAGTCAGTATGGCCTTGCCCATGAATTTCTGATTGTAGCTAGTACCACCACTTCCAGGATAAATATATCCAATCTATTCCAAACCATGTCCAGGACTCTGCTTTACCCAGTGCATAGTGTAGCTGGTAAAGGTGTAGCCAGAAGCCTTGCAGGACAGCTTCACTGAAGCTCCAGGCCTTGCCAGCTCAGCTCCAGACTGCTGCAGCTGGACCTGGGAGTGATTACGTGTAAAGAGAAGCAGAGTGGGTGTCATTGTCAACTCAGACACTCTCTCCTCTTCAGATTTAGAACTGGTAAGCAAGTCCCTTACCTGCAGATACTGGCAGAATGAAAGGGAGTATCCACCTCCATTCCATGGTTAGAGTCAGCGTGTGAAGAAGACACTGATCATATGTTGTTTTCCAGGTGTGGACATCCCTGTATATATTACCATAGATTCAATAGATTTGCAAAT